>CM077285.1:80098205-80125705 GCA_039654925.1 Anguilla pacifica | reverse complement strand
AACTCACTCTAACCCTACACTAACCCTAAACTCACTCCAACCCTACACTAACCCTAAACCTACACTAAACTCACTCTAACCCTACACTAACCCTAAACCTACACTAAACTCACCCTAACCCTACACTAACCCTAAACTCACTCTAACCCTACACTAACC
Source organism: Anguilla pacifica (assembly GCA_039654925.1). Classification (NCBI taxonomy): domain Eukaryota; kingdom Metazoa; phylum Chordata; class Actinopteri; order Anguilliformes; family Anguillidae; genus Anguilla; species Anguilla pacifica. Next base: position 80,125,546 of record CM077285.1, on the reverse strand, counting down.
CTAAACCTACACTAAACTCACTCTAACCCTACACTAACCCTAAACCTACACTAAACTCACCCTAACCCTACACTAACCCTAAACTCACTCTAACCCTACACTAACCCTAAACCTACACTAAACTCACCCTAACCCTACACTAACACTAAACTCACTCTAACCCTACACTAACCCTAAACCTACAATAAACTCACTCTAACCCCAACTAAACTCACCAGCATCAGATTGCTCACTCAGAGAAGAAATTCAGGTAAGCCTGTGTAGGTGAGAGCATGCACATGTGACAGTGTTAGCAGTTGAGAGACTGTGCACAGCTGAGTGTTCACAGGTGAGAGTGCACAGGTCAGAGCGTGCACAGGTGAGAGTGTGGGTTGGTGTGTGCACAGGTGAGAGTGTGCGTTGGTGTGTGCACAGGTCACTGTGTGCACAGGTGAAAGTGCAAAGGTCAGAGCATGCACAGATGAGAGTGTGCGTTGGTGTGTGCACAGGTCACTCTTACCTGCATGGGCAATGTGTCCAAGGGTTTGTTGAGCTCCGCATGATAAGTCGTAGAGTCATAAAGAAGAGGACATCAAAGATGCCCACACCACACAGCAAAAACCCTGTGCTCTGAGTGAAACAGGAAGAGAGCACATCACTACACTCTGTACAAGACTGAGAGAGAGCATCACTACACATCACTACTCACTGAGAGAACAGTGGCCTGAAGACTCATCTCTTCAGACCATACCTGGACTAACTACCATCACACTGTATGTTTCACTCTAAATCCACCCCCCCCCCACCCCTTTTATGACACTTGTTACATGTTGCCCCATCCCAGCACTTTTTGGTAATTTGCATTTGTCCTAATACTGTAGCTTATTCTTCTGCCTAGTTGGCTTTGCAGAGGTTAGGTCAGAATAGTGTTCATTGTGTGAACTAAACTGTGTTCTTGTCTAGAAATAGCTGTACAAAATAAGTATTGTATCTTATTGAACCTGTGTTTAGTAGTTGTCTATGACCATGAAATGCACTTTTTGTACGTCGCTTTGGATAAAAGCGTCTGCCAAATAAATGTAATGTAAAATGTAAAGAACACATCACTACTCACTGAGAGAGAACACCACTACTCACTGAGAGAACACATCACTACTCACCGAGAGAGAACACATCACTACTCACTGAGAGAACACATCACTACTTACTGAGAGAAAACATCACTACACTCTGTACAAGACTGAGAGAGAACACATCACTGCAATCCACACAAGACTGGGAGAGAACACATCACTAATCTCTGTACAAGACTGAGAGAGACCACATCTCTACTCACTGAGAGAGACCACATCACTACTCACTGAGAGAACACATCACTACTTACTGAGAGAACACATCACTACTCACTGAGAGAACACATCACTACTTACTGAGAGAGAGCACATCACTGCAATCCACACAAGACTGACAGAGAACACATCACTACAATCCACATAAGACTGAGAGAGTACACATCACTACTCACTGGGAGAGCACATCACTACTCTCTGTGCGAGACAGAGAGAGACGAAGAGGAGAGGGAGGGAGAGAGGGAGGGGACTGGGAGGAAGAGAGCGAGAGAGGGAGGGGACTGGGAGGAAGGGAGGGAGTGAGGGAGGGGATAAGAAAAGGAGCGAATCAGGGATTGATTCAGAGATGGAGACAGGTAAATATGAGAGGGTATATGAGAGATGGCGGGGGAGTGGGGGAGAGAGTAGCAGAGAGAGATGGAGAGAAAGAGATTCATAGAGGAGGTGAAAGAGAGAAAGAGCAATTAAGGAGGGAGGCCGCGCGGTGGCTGACCTGGTGTGTACAGGTCAGAGGAGAACAGGCTGTCTGCAGCGGCTGGGTTTCCATTGGCTGTGATCGGAATGCAGATTAGCGTTTAAATATAGCAGCACAGTGCCATGCACCCCCACCCCCGCCCCCAGGGCCCGCAGCCCCCCCATCCCCCCACACCTCCCCACCCCCTCAGCCTGAGGTACAGACAGAGAGAGGCTAACCTGAGGTACAGACAGAGAGGAAACAGGCTGAGGTACAGACAGATGGAATAGCCTGAGGTACAGACAGAGAGGAAACAGGCTGAGGTACAGACAGAGAGGGAATAGCCTGAGGTACAGGCAGAGAGGGAACAGCCTGAGGTACAGACAGAGAGGGAACAGCCTGAGGTACAGGCAGAGAGGGAACAGCCTGAGGTACAAACAGAGAGGGAACAGCCTGAGGTACATACAGAGAGGGAACAGCATGAGGTACAGACAGAGAGGAAACAGCCTGATGTACAGACAGAGAGGGAGGGAACAGCCTGAGGTACAAACAGAGAGGGAACAGCCTGAGGTACATACAGAGAGGGAACAGCATGAGGTACAGACAGAGAGGAAACAGCCTGATGTACAGACAGAGAGGGAGGGAACAGCCTGAGGTACAGACAGAGAGGGAACAGCCTGAGGTACAAACAGAGAGGTAACAGTCTGAGGTACAGACAGAGAGGAAACAGCCTGAGGTACAGACAGAGAGGAAACAGCCTGATGTACAGACAGAGAGGGAGGGAACAGCCTGAGGTACAGACAGAGAGGGAACAGCCTGAGGTGCAGACAGAGAGGGAACAGCCAGAGGTACAGACAGAGAGAGGCTAACCTGAGGTACAGACAGAGAGGGAACAGCCAGAGGTACAGACAGAAAGGGAACAGCCTGAGGTACAGACAGAGAGGGAACAGGCTGAAGTACAAACAGAGAGGGAGCAGGCTGAGGTACAGACAGAGAGGAAATAGCCTGAAGTACAGACAGAGAGGGAACAGCCTGAGGTACAGACAGAGAGGAAACAGCCTGAGGTACAGACAGAGGGAACAGCCTGAGATACAGACAGAGAGGAAATAGCCTGAAGTACAGACGGAGAGGGAATAGCCTGAGATACAGACAGAGAGGAAATAGCCTGAAGTACAGACAGAGAGGAAATAGCCTGAAGTACAGACAGAGAGGGAACAGCCTGAGGTACAGACAGAGAGGAAACAGGCTGAGGTACAGACAGAGGGAACAGCAGTGTATAGTGGGGTCTTGACGATAAGGCCCTAACCTGCTGAATGCCTGACACTTTGGCCTTGCACCACCTTGATCGGTCGGGCGGATAATGAACTCATCCACTGTGATGGTGCGGACAAATCAATCAGAGGCCTGGGGGTGAGGACCGGGCTGAGACTGATTATACCCCCACAGGCTCTATGCTGAGGTTAATCATCCCAGCATGCACTGTGCTGAGGTGTATTACCCCAGCATGCACTGTGCTGAGGTGTATTACCCCAGCATGCACTGTGCTGAGGTGTATTACCCCAGCATGCACTGTGCTGAGGTGGACTATCCCAGCATGCACTGTGCTGAGGTGCACTATCCCAGCATGCACTGTGCTGAGGTGCACTATCCCAGCATGCACTGTGCTGAGGTTCACTATCCCAGCATGCAATGTGCTGAGGTGCACTATCCCAGCATGCACTGTGCTGAGGTTCACTATCCCAGCATGCACTGTGATGAGGTGCACTATCCCAGCATGCATGGTGCTGAGGTTAATTATCCCAGCATGCACTGTGCTGAGGTTAATTATATCCCAGCATGCACTGTGCTGTGGTGCACTATCCCAGCATGCACTGTGCTGAGGTTAATTATATCCCAACATGTGCTGTGCTGAGGTAAATGATTTCCTGCAACTGCTCTGTTCAAACAGAGACTGGGGCAGTGGAGCATGGTGCACTCTGGGTAATAGGTAGCCATATGACAATTCCCAGAGTAACTGGGGTAATGAGGGCAGGAGATCCTCTCTCTCTCTGTGCGGTGCATGCTAGTGTGTGTGTGTGTGTGTTTTGGGGGGGGGGGGCTGTGTGTGTGTTTGTGTAAATGTGTGTGTGAGTATGCGTGTGTACATATGCTTGTGTGTCCCTGATGTGTGTGTGTGCATGTGCTTGTGTGTGCCTGATTTGTTTGTGTGAATGTGTGTATATGGTGTGTTTGTGTGAATGTGTGTGCATGATGTACATGTATTTGTGTATTTGTGTGTGCAGGTGTATGTGTGTGTGTGTGTGTGTGTGTGTAGGTGTATTTGTGTGTGTGTGTGTGTGTGTATGTGCAGGTGTCTGTGTGTCTGTGTGTGTGTGTGTGCGTGTGTGCAGGTGTATGTGTGCATGTGTGTGTGTGTGTGGGTGTATTTGTGTGTGTGTGTGTGCGTGTGTGCAGGTGTATGTGTGCATGTGTGTGTGTGTGTGGGTGTGTGTGCATGTGTGTGTGTGTGTGGGTGTATTTGTGTGTGTGTGTGTGCGCGCACGCGCGGGGGCTGCTGGGGACAGGAAGTGTCAGAGAGAGAGAGAGAGAGAGAGGGAGAGAGGGAGAGAGGGAGAGAGGGGGAGAGAGAGAGAGAGAGAGAGAGAGAGAGAGAGAGAGAGAGAGAGAGAGAGAGAGAGAGAGAAGCTGAGTTTACATCTTTATGAAGCAGTGACCCTCAGCCTCTGTTTGTCCGGAGAAGTGGCCCGGAAAATTAGAGAGAGGAGGATGGGTACTGCCAGAGAGAGCAAATAAGATAAGGAGACAGAGGGAGGGAGAGATAGAGATAGAGAGATATGTGTGCGTGCATGTGTGTGTGTGTGTGTGTGCATGTGTGTGTGAGTGTCTTAATGTCCAAAAACAGAAGATGTAGCCGTAGATTCCCGTGCTGCTGAATGCCCAGGTCATGCTGGGTCCCTGTTTGCCTGATGAGTATCAGCCATTTTTTCTCTCTTCCGGGTCTGGATATACACTACATGGCTAAAAGTATGTGGACAGCCCTGCTAATTAATGGGTTTGGCTACTTTAGCCACAACTGTTGCTAACGGGTGCATAAAATCAAACATGCAGCCATGCAATCTCCATAGACACACACTGGCAGTAGAATGGGTCATACTGAAGAGCTCAGTGACTTTCACAGCAGAACTGTCAGAGGATGCCACCTTTCCAACAAGTCAGTTCAGCAAATTTCTGCCCTGCTAGAGCTGCTCCATTGAACTGTCAGTGTTGTTAATGTGAAGTGGAAACATCTAGGAGCAACAACAGCTCAGCCACGAAGTGATAGGCCACACAAGCTCACAGAACGGGCCTGCCGAGTGCTGAAGCATGTAGCACATAAAAATCTGTCCTCGCCTGCAACACTAACTACCAAGTTCCAAACTGCCTCTGCAAGTAACGTCAGCACAACAACTGTTTTAGTCAAGAGTTTCATGAAATGGGTTTCCATGACTGAGCAGCCACACACAAGCCTAAGATCACCATGCACAATGCCAAGCGCTGGCTGGAGTGGTGTAAAGCACACCGTCATTGGACTCTGGAGCAGTAGAAATGTGTTCTTTGGAGTGATGAATCACGCATCACTATCTGGCAGCCTGACGGATGAATCTAGGTTTGGCGAATGCCAGGAGAATGCTACCTGCCAAGATGCATAGTGCCAACTGTACAGTTTGGTGGAGGAGGAATAATGGTCTGGGGCTATTTTTCATGGTTTGGGCCCCTTAGTTCCAGTGAAAGGAAATCTTAATACTACAGTGTACAATGACATTCTGAGGAATTGTGTGCTTCTGACATTGTGGCAGCAGTTTGGGGAAAGGCCCTTTCCTCTATCCGCATGACAATGCCCACATACACAAAGTGAAGTCCATAAAGAAATGGTTTGCTGAGTTTAACGTGGAAGAACCTGACTGGCCGGCACAGAGCCCTGACCTCTACCCCATTCGACACCTCTGACTGTGAGCCTGGCCTTGATCAGTGCCCAACCTCACTAATGCTCTTCTGGCTGAATGGAAGCAAATCCCCTAGCCATGTTCCAAAATCTAGTGGAGAGCTTTCCCAGAAGAGTGGAGGCTGCTACAGCAGCAAGGAGGCGGGCCCCATATTAATGCCCATGGTTTTGGAATGAGATGTTCAACAAGCACATAATATGATGTTGTGTCCACATACCTTTGGCCATGTAGCATATCTCCACAATATGTGACACAAATACATGCCACTTATATACGATATATGCCATGTATTTCAGGATATCACATTGTAAAGCAAAACCTGCTCTACAGATATTACAGGGGAAAGGTCCTGGCTGCATATAACCAGCATTAGCCCTGGCTGCATATAACCACCATTAGTCCTGGCTGCATATAACCACCATTAGCCCTGGCTGCATATGACCACCATTAGCCGATTTCTGTGCCCATGGTGGACTCAGAGAAGCACTGCAGTAACTCTGCTATCACTCTGTACTGTTAGATCTCTGCCACCAATAAGCGCAGCTATAGCTCTTCTATTAATAAAACTGTTCTGCCCTCTAGTGGTGATCAATGTGCATAGCGGGGTAACTGAGTAATGTTACAGACCAAGAGTTGGAGAGAGTGAGTGAGAGGAGGAGAGAGTGATAGAGACAGAAAGAGAGGGAGAGAGTGAGTGAGAGGAGGAGCAGGAAGAGAGAGAGTCAGAGAGAGGAGGAGAGAGTGATAAAGGCAGAGAGGGAGAGAGAGAGAAAGAGAGAGAGTGGGAGAGAGAGTGTGAGGGAGAGAAAGAAAGAGAGAGACAGAGTGGGAGAGAGACAGGTGCATATAAAGGAGAGTAAATAAATGGCGTGTCCTGGACGAAGAGGCCGTGCTGCCAGGGTATGTGTGGGGATCCTGCTCAGCATCATCTGGATGAAAACCTACCCAGCGCTGGGAGGTAAGAACCCTGTGTGTGTGTGTGTGTGAGAGAGAGAGAGAGTGTGCGTGTGTGTGTGCGTGTGTGAGAGAGAGTGTGCGTGTGTGTGTGTGTGAGAGAGAGTATGCGTGTGTGTGTGTGTGTGTGAGAGAGAGAGAGAGAGAGAGAGAGAGAGATGCACTTCCTCCTAGACTGTGAAAAATATTCTGAAATAAGGAAAACATATTTCAACAAATTTTCAAAAATTATAAAATCATTTCCTTCCCTGACAAACACAGAAAAGATAAAAATAGTTCTGGGAGAAGGGTCAACAGCCCCTCTCACAGCAGAATATGTTTCAGCCTGTCACAACCTGAGGGACAGTGAGAAACTACCCAGATAAAAGGTATGTGTTACCTGTTCAACTTGTACATATAATTAGTTAATGAAATCCTAGTATAAATAGTTTATTGCTTTTTTCTCTCTCTTCTCCCTCTATTTGGAATTTCTGTATTTGTGGGTTTTTTTATGTAATGCTTTGAAAATATTTACTGTATGTATTTCATGCCAATAAAAAATTCAGCAAATTGAATTGAAATTGAATTGAATTGAGAGGAAGAGAAAAAGCGTGAATGTGTGAGTGTGAGAAAGAGTGTGTGTGTGAGAGAGAGAGAGAGAGAGAGAGAGAGAGAGAGAATGTGTGTGTGAGAGAGAGTTTGTGAGTGTGTACTAGGTGTATATGTCAGAATGCGTGAGTGTGTGTGTGTGTGTGTGTGAGAGAGAGAGAGAGTTTGTGTGTGTATATTAGGTGTATGTGTGCCAGAGAGTGTATGTGTGTGAGTGTGTATTGGTGTATGTGAGTCAGAGTGTGTGAGTGTGTGTGTGAGGGTGTGTATGAGTGTGTTTTAGGTATATGTGAGTCAGAGTGTGTGAGTGTGTATGAGTGTGTATTAGGTGTATGTAAGTCAGAGTGTGTGTGTGTGTGTGTGAGTGTGTATTAGTGAGTGTGGGAATGAATGCCTTCCTTTTAGTCTTTTAAATGTAGTCTTTTTCCCTCTGCCTCTCTCTCTTTATTTTCTCCCTCTCCTTCTCTCTCTGTCTGTTCCACTCTTTTTCTTTCTCTCACTCTGTCTCTTTCCCTCTCCTCTCTTCATTAAACCAAGAGGCTCTGATGTGAATGTATATTCTGATGTATGTTCTTTAAAAGCTGCATTGGATATTTACTCAGCCATAGAGGTCATCTGCAGGCGGTGCAAATTCTAATTAGTCTCTGGAGATTTAGCCCAATAAATCAATAGATGCAGCCATAACATCTGCTGTGGGTTTGACCTTGCCAGAGGTGCTCACCCCATTACCTCCCCTAATATGCGCACAAAACTAACATCTTTCTTTCTTTCATAAAGACTTTTAATACCTCTCAAAATGCACTTTGTTTTTTTTTTTCATTTGGTAGGTGTATACTTAAAATGAATGAAATGCTGGCTAAAATCCTTTTAGACGAGCCTGTTGCCGTTCTGCTGCACTGAGGAACATACTCCTCCCAAACTAGACACAACGCAAAACTCACATTTACTGATCGATGCAGACACACACAGAGCTGCAGCTCCACTGTACACCTACAGACCCCAGCCCAGCGCCCAGCGGTTACTTACAGCACCACCTGACATGAGGGTTTAAACCGTGAACACAGGAGAAATGATTCAGTGAATAAAATGAAAAATAAATAACCGTGATTATTTTATAAGATATATCCCCAACAATTACGGGTTATTGAGATCTATTTCTCAATGAGGTTAGTTATAATGATATGTCCTTAACAATGAGTTAAACTGATCTATCTGTAGGGGTGGGAGGGACAGAAGATGGAGAGGATAGCAACATAGAATCAACAGAAAGGCCATCAGGAACAGGAGAAGAAACAGGGGAATGGGTGAATGAGCGGAGGGTGGAGGTGACAGAGTGGAGGGTGGATGTCACAGAGTGGAGGATGGATGGTGACTGTTGCGTGTGACGGACTGGAGGGTGGATGCTGACTCTGTTGTGGGTAACGGAGTGGAGGGTGGAGGCTGAGTCTGTTGCGGGTGACAGAGTGGAGGGTGGAGGCTGACTCTGTTGCGTGTGACAGAGTGGAGGGTGGAGGCTGAGTCTGTTGTGGGTGACGGAGTGGAGGGTGGATGCTGACTGTTGTGGCTGACAGAGTGGAGGGTGGAGGCTGACTGTTGCGGGTGACAGAGTGGAGGGTGGAGGCTGACTCTGTTGTGGGTGACGGAGTGGAGGGTGGATGCTGACTCTGTTGTGGGTGATGGAGTAGAGGGTGGATACTGACTGTTGTGGGTGACAGAGTGGAGGGTGGATGCTGACTCTGTTGTGGGTGATGGAGTGGAGGGTGGATGCTGACTCTGTTGTGGGTGATGGAGTGGAGGGTGGATGCTGACTCTGTTGCGTGTGACAGAGTGGAGGGTGGAGACTGACTGTTGTGGGTGACAGAGTGGAGGGTGGATGCTGACTCTGTTGTGGGTGATGGAGTGGAGGGTGGATGCTGACTCTGTTGTGGGTGATGGAGTAGAGGGTGGATACTGACTCTGTTGCAGGTGACGGAGTGGAGGGTGGAGGCTGACTCTGTTGCGTGTGACAGAGTGGAGGGTGGATGCTGACTCTGTTGTGGGTGATGGAGTGGAGGGTGGATGCTGACTCTGTTGCGGGTGACAGAGTAGAGGGTGGATACTGACTCTGTTGCGGGTGATGGAGTGGAGGGTGGATGCTGACTGTTGCGGGTGACAGAGTAGAGGGTGGATACTGACTCTGTTGCGGGTGACGGAGTGGAGGGTGGATGCTGACTCTGTTGTGGCTGACAGAGTGGAGGGTGGAGGCTGAGTCTGTTGTGGCTGACAGAGTGGAGGGTGGAGGCTGAGTCTGTTGTGGCTGATGGGAGTGGAGGGTGGAGGCTGAGTCTGTTGCGGGTGACAGAGTAGAGGGTGGATGCTGACTCTGTTGTGGGTGACAGAGTGGAGGGTGGAGGCTGACTGTTGCGGGTGACAGAGTGGAGGGAGGAGGCTGACCCTGTTGCGTGTGACAGAGTGGAGGGTGGAGGCTGAGTCTGTTGTGGCTGATGGGAGTGGAGGGTGGATGCTGACTCTGTTGTGGGTGATGGAGTGGAGGGTGGATGCTGACTCTGTTGTGGGTGATGGAGTGGAGGGTGGATGCTGACTCTGTTGCGTGTGACAGAGTGGAGGGTGGAGACTGACTGTTGTGGGTGACAGAGTGGAGGGTGGATGCTGACTCTGTTGCGGGTGATGGAGAGGAGGGTGGATGCTGACTCTGTTGTGGGTGATGGAGTAGAGGGTGGATACTGACTCTGTTGCAGGTGACGGAGTGGAGGGTGGAGGCTGACTCTGTTGCGTGTGACAGAGTGGAGGGTGGATGCTGACTGTTGTGGGTGATGGAGTGGAGGGTGGATGCTGACTCTGTTGTGGGTGACAGAGTGGAGGGTGGATGCTGACTGTTGCGGGTGACAGAGTAGAGGGTGGATACTGACTCTGTTGCGGGTGACGGAGTGGAGGGTGGATGCTGACTCTGTTGTGGCTGACAGAGTGGAGGGTGGAGGCTGAGTCTGTTGTGGCTGATGGGAGTGGAGGGTGGAGGCTGAGTCTGTTGCGGGTGACAGAGTAGAGGGTGGATGCTGACTCTGTTGTGGGTGACAGAGTGGAGGGTGGAGGCTGACTGTTGCGGGTGACAGAGTGGAGGGTGGAGGCTGACTGTTGCGGGTGACAGAGTGGAGGGTGGAGGCTGACCCTGTTGCGGGTGACAGAGTGGAGGGTGGAGGCTGATTCTGTTGTGGCTGATGGGAGTGGAGAGTGGATGCTGACTCTGTTGTGGGTGATGGAGTGGAGGGTGGAAGCTGACTGTTGCGGGTGACAGAGTGAAGGGTGGAGGCTGACTGTTGCGGTTGACAGAGTGGAGGGTGGAGGCTGACTCTGTTGCGTGTGACAGAGTGGAGGGTGGAGGCTGAGTCTGTTGTTGGTGACGGAGTGGAGGGTGGAGGCTGACTCTGTTGTGGGTGACGGAGTGGAGGGTGGATGCTGACTGTTGTTGGTGACGGAGTGGAGGGTGGAGGCTGACTCTGTTGTGGGTGACGGAGTGGAGGGTGGATGCTGACTGTTGTTGGTGACGGAGTGGAGGGTGGATGCTGACTCTAAGAGGGATGGGTCTGGGGAGCTGTCGGTAAAAAATCACCTCCATCAGCCTGATGAGTCGTTTTAGATAGGTATCAGTGCAGGAGTCTGATTGATTGATTTATTATTTTAAAAACTGTATAGCTTGATTGATCAGTAAATCAACAGACTGTTGGACTGATTGATTGGTTGATTGCTTGATTGAGTGATTGCTAGATTGTCTGATTTATTGAGTTTCTGTGTGGTTGTTTTATTGGTGAACAGGGGAAATCACCATTTAATGTACACGTGTGTGCGCGCGTGTGTGTTTGTGTGTGCCCATGTGTGTTTGTGTGTGTGTCTGCAGCTCAGCTGAAGGCAGAGGGGGCGCTGGAGAGCAGCAGTACCGCGATCATCCACTCGGTGGCGCTGGTGCAGCGCATGGCAGCTCTGCTGGAGCAGGGAAACAGCAGCGACGTGGTGCTGCAGGTTCAGACCGGCGGCTCGGACCAGGTGAAGCTGTTCCAGGCCCACGCCCTCATACTCTCCCTGCACAGCGTCGTGTTCCAGCAGCTTCTGCAGAGCCTGAACTCCAGCACACTGATCCTACTGGAGCCCCCGGACTGCACAGCAGTGTTCCACACCTTCATCAGGTCTCTGAGAGAAAGAGCGAGCAGGGGGGAGGGAGAGAGAGAGAGGGGAGGGACAGAGAGAGAGAGAGAGACTGGGGGAGGGAGAGAGAGAGAGCGGAGGGACAGAGAGAGAGAGGGGGGAGGGACAGAGAGAGAGAGAGAGACTGGGGGGAGGGAGAGAGAGAGAGCAGGGGTTAGAAAGAAAGTCAGGCACACCTCCCTACAGAGCCCCACCCTGAGAGCCACACCCCATTTACAGAGCCCTACCCCTCTGAGATTGTAGCTTTGTCATGGTGGAAGGGCTTTTAAGATTTTCTGATTCCTAGAGGTATGTCATCTGGGGCTTGTATGTCCGCCAGTTGGCTGCCCCAAGGTGAACAGGTCTGGGGTGAGGACCCAGATTTACTAATGGTAAACAAAAATAGAGCAAAGTTTACCCTGCCAACTAACTCTAGGCACATGGAATATTACCTCTCTTGCATGAAAGGACCCAGAGCTGGTGTGTGGGGTTGAGAGGTACCAGATAGATATAGTTGGGCTCCTCTCTATACTCAGTGTGGGCTCTGGACTCAACCCCCTTGTTAAAGGGTGGCCTGTCTCCTGCTCAGGAGTTGTTCAGGGTGAGCCGCGCTGGGTGGGAGTGGGGATACTCACGAGCCGCGCTGGGTGGGAATAGAGATACTCACGAGCCGCGCTGGGTGGGAGTGGGGATACTCACGAGCCGCGCTGGGTGGGAGTGGGGATACTCACGAGCCGCGCTGGGTGGGAATAGAGATACTCACGAGCCGCGCTGGGTGGGAGTGGGGATACTCACGAGCCGCGCTGGGTGGGAGTGGGGATACTCACGAGCCGCGCTGGGTGGGAGTGGGGATACTCACGAGCTGCGCTGGGTGGGAGTGGGGATACTCACGAGCCGCGCTGGGTGGGAGTGGGGATACTCACGAGCCGCGCTGGGTGGGAGTGGGGATACTCACGAGCCGCGCTGGGTGGGAGTGGGGATACTCACGAGCCGCGCTGGGTGGGAGTGGGGATACTCACGAGCCGCGCTGGGTGGGAATAGAGATACTCACGAGCCGCGCTGGGTGGGAGTGGGGATACTCACAAGCCGCACTGGGTGGGAGTGGGGATACTCACGAGCCGCGCTGGGTGGGAGTGGGGATACTCACGAGCCGCGCTGGGTGGGAGTGGGGATACTCACGAGCCGCGCTGGGTGGGAGTGGGGATACTCACGAGCCGCGCTGGGTGGGAGTGGGGATACTCACAAGCCGCGCTGGGTGGGAGTGGGGATACTCACGAGCCGCGCTGGGTGGGAGTGGGGATACTCACGAGCCGCGCTGGGTGGGAGTGGGGATACTCACAAGCCCCTGGTTGGCGGTCGCTCAGCTGGAGTTCACTGCAGTGAATGAGAGGGTCGCCTCAATGTCACGACCCCACCGACTGAATCCACTGTCCAACTGGGAGACTTCAATTCTCACATTAGACATGACTGGGAAACTCGGTGTGATTGGGAGGAACCCGGGTGGTGTTATGTTATTGGACTTCTGTGCTGGTCACAGTTTGCCCATTGCAAACACCATGTTGAAATACAAGGATGTTCATAAGTGTACATGATACCCAAACACCTTGGGCTAAAGGTCAATGGTTGAATTGGTGAAGAGAGGAGTGGAGCTGTCAACTGATCACCATCTGGTGGTGAGTTGGATCAGACGTGAGTTGGAAGCTGCCAAACAGACCAGGTAAACCCAAACGTGTAGTGAGGGTCTGCTGGGAACACCTGGCAGAAGACTCAGTCTGGAATGATTTCAACACTCACCTCTGAGAGAGCTTTTCCCATTTCCCGGAGGAGGTTGGGGACACGGAGTCTCAATGGACTCTGTGGAAGCTACTGCTAGAGGTTGTGGTCAGAAGCTGGTTAGTGCATGTCCTGACAGCAACCCAAGGACCCGCTGGTGGACTCCAGCGGTGAGGGAGGCTGGCAAGCTGAAGAAAGAGGCATTCGGTCCTGGTTGGCACTGGGAACCTCAGCAGTCAGGTACCGGCAGGCGAGAAAGGGCGCAGCTGCAGCCCTGGCAGAAGCAAAAGCCGGAGTATGGGAGGAGTTGGGAGAGGCCTTGGAGGAGGATTTTGGGTGGCCCCAAAGTGGTTCTGAAAAAACATTCGGCACCTCAGGAGGGGAATGCGGGGCACTGTCTAGGCTGTTCTTAGCAGGGATGGTGAAACTCCAACCTCAACTGGGGATATTGTCAGAAGGTAGAAGGAACACTTTGAGAAACTCCTGAATCCGACAGACATGCCCTCCTTTCAGGAGGCTGAACTGGAAGAATCTGGGGGATGAGTGCTCATCTCTGTGGCAGATGTCACTGGGGTGAATGGAAAGCTCCTCAGTGGCAGAGCATCAGGGATGGCTGAGATTTGCCCAGAAATGTTGAAGGCGCTGGATGTTTTTAGCATGTCGTGGCTGACACAAATCCTCAATGTTGTGTCGGGCATTGTTTCGGATGGTGGTGATGAAGAAGGAGCTGAGCCGAAAGGCGAAGCTCTCAATTTACCTGTCGATCTTTGTCCCTACTTTCACCTATGGTCACAAGCTATGGGTAGTGACCGAAAGAGTGAGATTGCAAATTCTAGCAGCTGAAATGGGGTTCCTTCATAGGGTGGCAGGGCTTACTCTCTTAGATAGGGTGAGGAGCTCAGCTGTCTGGGAGGACCTCAAAGTAGAGCCGCTGCTCCTCGGTGTTCAGAGGAGCCAGTTGAGATGGTTTGGGCAGCTCCTGGGAGGTGTTCCGGGCATGGCCACCTGGGGGGACACCCAGGGGCAGACCTCGGACACACTGGAGAGATTATATCCACTGGCTGGCCTGGGATTGCTTTAGGATCCCCAGGATTAATTAGTGGAAGTCCGCTTGCCCTGTGTGCACTGTGACCCTCATCTGAACTAAGCAGTTAGAAAATGGATGGATGGACTCCTCTGAAAGCCACACCTCCTCACAGAATCACACCCTTCTGAGAGCTGCACCTCCTTATAGAGCTTTGATTGGCTGTTGTGTCTGTGCAGGCACCTGTACTGTGATGATTCTGATTGGCTGTTGTGTCTGCGCAGGTACCTGTACTGCGGTGAGCTGGCACTGCGGTTGGAGCAGGCGGTTCCGCTGCACAAGCTAGCCAGTCGCTACGGCGTGCAGATGCTGCAGGAGGGCCTGAGCCTGTACATGCGGGAGCACCTGGCCAGCGACCCGCCCGGGGGCCACGCGGTGGGCTGGTACCGCTACGCGGTGCAGGCGGGCGGCACGGTGCTGCGGGACGCCTGCCTGCAGTACCTGTGCTGGAACCTGTCGGTGGCGCTGCGGAGCGAGGAGTGGCGCTCGGTCGGCCCGGAGCTGCTGATGACGCTGCTGCAGCGCTCGGACCTGGTGCTGCACAGCGAGCTGGAGCTGCTCGAGGCCCTGGAGGCCTGGATCCAGCGCAACCGGCCCGACGGCCCGACTGCGGAGAACGCGCTGCAAGCCGTGCGCTACGCCATGATCTCGCCGTCTCAGCTGCTCCGGCTGCAGAGCCAGTCCCCCGTCCTGCAGCGCTACCTCCACTCCGTGCGCGACCTGCTCTACATGTCCTACCAGTTCCACTCCGCCCCGCCCCTGCAGCTCGCCAAGTACATCCCCCTCAACTGCAGCCTCTTCACCCCCCGGAACTACCTGTCTGCCGCCTGGGGGACAGCCTGGGTCATCGACAGTCCCGCCCGGGACGACCGCAGCACCAGCTTCCAGACGCAGCTGGGCCCCGGCGGGCAGGACAGCGGAAAGCTCGTCACCTGGAACGCGCTCTTCTCCCCCCGCTGGGAGCCGCTGGACCGGCAGGGCGGGGCCGAGGGAGGGGGCAGGGCGGGGAGACCCCGCATCATCATCATGCCGGCCTCCTCCAGCGCAGGTTTGGCGGGCGTCAGCTTCCAGAAGACGGTGATGGTTTTGGCGCGGCAGCAGGGCAGGGTGGTGGTGCGGCACATCTACAGCTTCCACCAGAGCAGCGAGGAAACGGGCGACTTCCTGTCCGATGCTGACCTGCAGCGCCGCAGCTCCGAGTACCTGATCGACAGCGCTCTGCACCTGCAGATCATCATCAAGCCCCTCTACCACACCCTGGCATAGCCCCACCCCCTTCACCTGCACACCATCATCAAGCCCCTCTACCACACCCTGGCATAGCCCCACCCCCTTCACCTGCACACCATCATCAAGCCCCTCTACCACACCCTGGCATAGCCCCACCCCCTTCACCTGCACACCATCATCAAGCCCCTCTACCACACCCTGGCATAGCCCCACCCCCTTCACCTGCACACCATCATCAAGCCCCTCTACCACACCCTGGCATAGCCCCACCCCCTTCACCTGCACACCATCATCAAGCCCCTCTACCACACCCTGGCATAGCTCCACCCCCTTCACCTGCACACCATCATCAAGCCCCTCTACCACACCCTGGCATACCACACCCTGGCATAGCCCCACCCCCTTCACCTGCACACCATCATCAAGCCCCTCTACCACACCCTACCACACACACACACACACAGACCCCCCCACACACACAAACATATACTGTCATACATTACACACATACTTACACGTGTGCGTACGTGCACGTACATACACACACACCTCAGGGATTCCCCCAGAAAAGTTGTTAGGCCCGGTGGCAAGTATCTTTGACAGGGCCCGGCGCGGCCTGGTGGCCTAGTGTCTTTTTTGATGGGGGCCCGGTGCGGGCCAGCGACAGACTGTGGCAGGATTATGGTAGGGCCCTATAGTTTCTGTGATAACGAAATCACGGACGGAATCATGGAATTGAGAATTTAAAAAAGCTATAACACAGATTCCATAGGGCCCTACATTAAGTCAGTGCTAAAAGCTGACTGGAGATTTGAAAATATAACTACGTAATGTGAATGTTGTTATAAATAAGTCATTTATTCAACACACATTTTTAAAAAATCAACAACTATTTACAGCATAGCATATTTACATCTTACAAAGAATCTGACAACAATGTACAGCCTTGGAATGCTGTGTTTTCAACAACAACAAATTAAATTAAATTAAATTAAAATAAAATAAATAATATCAAAGTTTTTGCACTCTACAAAAAACCTGAAAAAGTCCTGATTGGCTACTGATACTTACAGCCTTGGAATGCTGGGCACATTTCAACGACAACAAAATAAATTAAAATAAATAATATCAAAGTTTTTGCACTCTACAAAAAAACTTGTGTTCAAGTCCTGATTGGCTACTGAATCTTACAACAAGCCTTGGAATGCTGGGCACATTTAAATAGGAATGGGAATCGAGAACCGGTTCCAAGTTGTCCTATTCATTGGAATCATATGCCTCCGAGTTTATCGATATCGCTTATCAAAGCCAGCATGTTTTTACGACAGCTGCGCATTGCGAAACAATGACCTAACGCGTTGGGGGAGGCACGCACGCAGGCAGCCTCTCTCAGGTGTTTGTTTTGGATGGCAGCTGTCACAACAAATTTGATCCGGGCTGGCAGCCTTGATACATTCTGTTGCCATAAAGATTCTAAGACAACTCAGCAATTTCTCTGGATTAACGGGTCATTTTCTAGCCTGAAATGCGATCGTATTACTAAATGGCTACACAAGTCATGTAACGTGCAAGTAGTTGGCTATCTCCCTGGATATGAAGTAAATGACATTACGTTACAGGCATTTGGCAAACGCTCTTATCCAGAGTGACATACAACAAAGTGTATAACCATAACCAGGAACAAGTATGACGAAAACCCTAGAGAGAAGTACCGGTCCAAGTGCAGGGAACAACCGCATAGTTCAACTTGGACCCTGAAGGTTAAACTGATTAACACTAACACAAACGAGAACAGCAACAATGCAGTCTATGGAAAAATACAAGCAGTAGTTAAGACAGGTGCATTAACTAAGTCACCTACGAAACAGCTACCAAGTTACAACCCTAAGCTTACAGTCATTTAAGAGATTACAGGGAGGTAGGGAGGGATGGGGAGAGGTGCAGCCTGAAGAGGTGAGTCTTCAGTCGTCGCTTGAAATGGGTCAATGTCTCAGCTGTTCTGACCTCCACGGGGAGGTCATTCCACCATCGTGGGGCCAGAACAGACAGGAGACGTGTTCTGGAAGCGCAGGTGCGAAGAGGGGGAGGTGCCAGGCGTCCTGAGGTAGCAGAATGGAGGGATCTGGCTGGCATGTAGGGTTTGAAGATCTTGTGGAGGTATGCTGGGGCTGGTCCCTTGACTGCCTGGTATGCTAGGACCAATGTTTTAAATTTGATGCGAGCTATAACAGGCAGCCAGTGGAGGGTAGTGAGCAGGGGAGTGACGTGGGAGTGTCTGGGGAGGGTGAAGACCAGACGAGCTGCAGCATTCTGGATGAGTTGCAGGGGTCTGATGGCAGATGCCGGTAAACGTTTCACCAATAAATAATAATAACAAATGCAATTTTATCCATGGAAATAGCTATACAAAAAAGGCAAAATAAACGTTGTGCTTGCCGTCGTAGATGTCAGAAGGAAATGTCAATGACAAAAAAATAAAAGAAAAAAGTTTGCTCTCTTTGCAGTGGTTTGGGATGGAAACGAGCTGTAAGAGCTGGGTATGCGCAACACTGCCTACTTATTGGCTACTGAATCTTACAACAATGTACAACATTGGAATGCTGGGCACATTTTAACAACAACAAAATATCTATGTATCTGTGTTACTGACTGTTTGGCTAGCTAGCTAAGTTAGCTAAATGACCACGTTGTCGTGCACATCAATGTCATCAAGCTAACGTTATTAATAAACAAGTGAAGTCGTTATTTCTATGGCGATTAATAAGTCATGTAATGTTACAATGTATCGAACGTTACATTCATGCTATTAGTTTAACGTTACCTACACACTGCTTAAGTTAATATAAAAAGAATGTACTTACCGACGAGATGAAGTGATAACGCAGTTTGTAACGAGGTTAGTTAGCATACTAAATAAGAAATGGTGGCTTGCTAGGTAACTGGAAACGTCAAGTGTTGAACGTCACTCTACGCACAATGAGGGTAAAGAACACTGACCTCAGACCATAGACATACGTCTATGTCTCAGGCCTGCTGTTTTCCAATAGTGCGTTCACGTTTTAACCAACAGATGTCGCTGGTGAGCTTTTCAACCGAACCGCCCCACTGTAACTGTAGTTTAAAAAACAGATTAAATATACATTAAAAAATATACAACAAAAAATAAAATAAAATAAAATTCCCCGATGCTTAGGCCCGGCGGGGGTCAACTTAGGCCCGGCGGGCCGCCGGCCTTGCAATACACTGGCGGAAACCCTGACACACCTACACACACGCTCACACATGCACATGCATACACACACACACACAATTGCACAGGCACACATGCATACACACACACACACACACACACAGTTGCACAGGCACACATGCATACACACACACACACACACACAATTGCACAGGCACACATGCGTGCACACACACACACACACACACTGCATAGTAGTGTACCGTCTCCCTGTTTGTATTGTTTCCTGTTTTTAGTTGTATATATGAAAGCTGATCATAGACAACATGGATCCGATTATCGTTTTTTTTTTCTTTACTGTAAATGAACTGTCACACATTTCTATTTATTCCATGTTCCTGCAACAAACAACCCCTTCTGCATTTCACCCCTACTGCTGGATTTGCCCTGTCTCAGAGCTGAAAGGTCAAAGGTCAACTGTGCTGCATAATGTTCAAGATGGCCACATGAGACCCTGAACATGTAGACTGATGGTGCCTCCACCCTAATCACTCTATCAATCACTGGTACACATATATTTTGTGTTCTGGTCTTTTGCGTTTATTTCAATTCTGCAAGTTCTGTATTTTACTTTTGTGTGCAGACAGAGATTTTTAGTAGTAACTCTAGTACATCTTTAATAAAATTCCTGAAACACACACACACTTACAGGAAGGTGTGTGTGAGTGCGGTATTGGAAGCAAGCTGACTTCAGTTAGATCTTTTTTCACCATCAGTTCCATTAGAACTGGACTGTTCTCCCCCTCTCTCTAATCTAATCTCTGTTAAAGCATTAAAGACATCGCTTCTCAAAATGTTTTCGTTTCATTCACTTTATACTAACACCTCTCTTTCCCACTGTAGAGCTGAACCAGGCTGGCTCATTATAGCCCTTTCCCACTGTAGAGCTGAACCAGGCTGGCTCATTATAGCCCATTCCCAGTGTAGAGCTGAACCAGGCTGGCTCATTATAGCCCTTTCCCACTGTAGAACTGGAACCAGGCTGGCTCATCATAGCCCTTTCCCACTGTAGAGCTGAACCAGGCTGGCTCATTATAGTCCTTTCCCACTGTAGAGCTGAACCAGGCTGGCTCATTATAGCCCTTTTCCACTGTAGAGCTGAACCAGGCTGGCTCATTATAGCCCTTTCCCACTGTAGAGCTGGAACCAGGCTGGCTAATTATAGCCCTTTCCCCCCTTATACTCCCTTCTCCAGTACTCCTCACATACAGGCACACTGTGAGCTATCTGAGGGCTGTGATTTAGCCAAAGATGGGCGTGGCCTTCCTGCTACCTGCCATTTCCTGTTTCCTCCGCGCCGATCAGGGTGCCAGGATTCCCCTCCGCACCGATCAGGGCGCCAGGATTCCGCTCCGCACCGATCAGGGCGCCAGGATTCCGCTCCGCACCGATCAGGGTGCCAGGATTCCGCTCCGCACCGATCAGGGCGCCAGGATTCCGCTCCGCACCGATCAGGGCGCCAGGATTCCCCTCCGCACCGATCAGGGCGCCAGGATTCCGCTCCGCACCGATCAGGGCTCCAGGATTCCGCTCCGCACCGATCAGGGCGCCAGGATTCCCCTCCGCACCGATCAGGGCGCCAGGATTCCGCTCCGCACCGATCAGGGCTCCAGGATTCCGCTCCGCACCGATCAGGGCGCCAGGATTCCCCTCCGCACCGATCAGGGCGCCAGGATTCCGCTCCGCACCGATCAGGGTGCCAGGATTCCCCTCCGCACCGATCAGGGCGCCAGGATTCCGCTCCACACCGATCAGGGTGCCAGGATTCCCCTCCGCACCGATCAGGGCGCCAGGATTCCGCTCCGCACCGATCAGGGCGCCAGGATTCCCCTCCGCACCGATCAGGGCGCCAGGATTCCGCTCCGCACGCGTGACAGCGGAAGTAGCGGTTTTCTCGGCACAAATAATGATGTCATAAACCTGCACCCTCGCAGGACCGTGCAGTAACGTTGGGAGAAGAGGCTCCTCAGAAATCCTGAAACTTTGATGGAGGTTTACAGTGTGGAAAGTGGGAAACTATCATACGCACTACATATTTTAGGGACCTAGTTTCAGAATATGAGAAATAATTTTATTCATCAAAATGTCTAGGATGACTTGTGAACCGTAATGATTTTGCGTTCTAACCATAGACATTCTAACCTTGATACTGTAATCTAACAAATTCAATGGCGCAGCTACTATAAGGAGTACATATTTTGTATCACAAACCGGAGACTTGGTGCCTGCACAATCTTGTGCATTCCCAGTATGCATTGCATGAGAGGCTGATCAGGAAGTGATATGATCGCCCTTCAATCTCACCCAATGAAAATAACGGCATCCTCTGTCGTCCACTTATATATATATATATATATATATATATATGTGTGTGTATATATATGTGTATATATAAATATATATATATATATATATACTGTCAATGGCACTGATACAGCCTTACAACAGAGTCCTGCTCTGAACTCCACTCCAACTGCATTTCTTTCTAGCTGCCACTAGAGGGCAGACTAACTGCAGGGATCGCTGGTATTTGCATGACTTCTCTGAGTGTAGGATGAAGGCCACAGTGAGCTGTATTCCCTTCTTTGCAGAGCAGGTGTGTATACATGCCACCACCTCTCCAATTTCTGTAGATTTAATTTCTGTGTGCCCTTATGGCAAATAACTCTCTCTCTCTCTGTCTCTCTCTCCTTCCCTCTGTCTCTCCCTGTCTCTCTCTCATTTCTCCTGCTCCCTTTCTCTCTCTCTCTGACCTGCTGTTCTATATAATGCAGGTTTTGTGGGTACGGTGCAGGTTTGCAGTTGGTTAGTGTCGGTAAGTGAGAAGGTTAGTGTCGGTAAGTGAGAAGGTTAGTGTTGGTAAGTGAGAAGGTTAGTGGCAGTCAAGGTATTGGTTAGTGGGGGGCAACATAGCTCAGGAGATAAGAGCGGTTGTCTGGCAGTCGGAGAGTTGCCGGTTCGATCCCCCGCCCTGGGCATGTCGAAGTATCCCTGAGCAAGACACCTAACCCCTAACCTCCCAACAAGCTGATTGGTGCCTTGCATGGCAGCCTTTCGCCGTTGGTGTGTGAGTGTGTGTGTGAATGGGTGAATGAGAGGCATCAATTGTAAAGAGTATGGAGTACCACAAGGATCTGTGCTTGGGCCTTTGCACTTCTCTCTTTATATGCTCCCCCTGGGACAAGTTATTCGCAAACATGGCATTCATTTCCACTGCTATGCAGATGACACCCAGTTGTATCTATCAGTTAAACCTGATGAAGTTGTCCAGCTGTCAAAGATCAAAGCCTGTCTTATAGACATAAAGGAATGGATGACCCAAAACTTTCTCTTGCTAAACTCCGATAAGACCGAGATAATGGTCGTAGGGCCCAAGTCCCTGAGATGCAAACTATATGACTATATGCTTAACATTGATGGAATCTCCATTACCTCAAGTGCTGTAATCAAAGATTTTGGTGTTACCTTTGATCCAGATCTTGCATTTGATATACATATTAAAAACATCTCCAGGGTTGCTTCTTATCACTTGAGAAATATCTCAAAAATTTGGAAAATACTGTCCTTACATGATGCAGAAAAGCTAGTTCATGCTTTTGTTACTACAAGATTAGATTACTGCAATGCTCTTTTGTCTGGCTGTGCAAATTCCTCTCTGAAACGGCTCCAGCTAATTCAAAATGCAGCAGCTCGTATTCTCACTAGAACAAGGAGATTCGAACACATTGGCCCAGTGCTAGCATTGCTTCACTGGCTTCCAATTAAATTCTAAATAGACTATAAGATACTACTTCTTACTTTTAAAGCCTTACATGGGCTTGCCCCTTTGTACTTAAATGATTTACTTATTCCTTATATTCCCTCACGTTCGCAGGGTGCAGGCTTCCTTGTTATTCCTAGAATAGCTAAAAGTACCATAGGTGGTAGAGCCTTCTCCTATCGTGCTCCCCTCCTGTGGAACAAGTTGCCTGCCCATGTTCGGGGCGCAGACAATATCACCTTATTTAAAGCTAGGCTCAAAACGTATCTTTTTAGTCTCTCCGATATTTGAGGGGCAGGAGTGGGTGGCAGGCATCGCTATAGAGTCTCTGGTAGACTGAGCGGTTAGTGCTGTCACTGGATCATCATTGGTAGCGCTCTGTTAAGCTGAACCGGTCATGGTCTGGTGATGACTGTCTCAAGCCTGCCCTCATGGCTGCGCTGGCCCCTGCCTCTGTTTCCCTTAGCTATGCTGCCATAGCCTTATTCTGCCGGGGTTTTCCTTATTGCACGTGGGCACCTCTGTTTCTAATCTACAATTTGAACCCCCTAACAGTGTTTTTTTTTTTCTCGTCTTCCTCGGCTCTGGGCACCTGCCTGGAGCTCTAGCTCAAGTTTGCTGAGCACCCCCCCTGGCCCAGAGCTCCAGCCCAAGACCAGCTAGACCAGCTAGACCAGCTCGACACCCCTGCCTCCTGCCACTATTGACTTTCCATAATAAACTGGTGCCTGCTCGCGGCAGATGGGTTCCCCCTCTGAGTCCGGTTCTGCTCAAGGTTTCTTCCTGCTATCAGTTAGGGAGTTTTCCTTGCCACTGTTGCCCTAGGTTTACTCTTTGGGGGATGGTTCTCTGTAAAGCTGCTTTGTGACAAAGCTCCTTTGTTAAAAGCACTATACAAATAAAATTGATTGATTGATTGATTAAAGCTCTTTGGATATATAAATGTGTTGGTAAGTGAGAAGGTTAGAGGCAGTGAAGGTGTTGGTTAGTTCCGTAAGTGAGAAGGTTAGTGGTAGTGAAGGTGTTGGTTAGTGTTGGTAAGTGAGAAGGTTAGTGGCAGTGAAAGTGTTGGTTAGTGTCGGTAAGTAAGAAGGTTAGTGGCAGTGAAGGTGTTGGTTAGTGTTGGTAAGTGAGAAGGTTAGTGGCAGTGAAAGTGTTGGTTAGTGTCGATAAGTGAGAAGGTTAGTGGTAGTAAGTGAGAAGGTTAGTGGTAGTGAAGGTGTTGGTTAGTGGTGGTAAGTGAGAAGGTTAGTGTCGGTAAGTGAGAAGGTTAGTGGTAGTAAGTGAGAAGGTTAGGGTTGGTAGGTGAGACGGTTAGTGTTGGTAAGTGAGATGTTAGTGGTAGTGAAGGTGTTGGTTAGTGGTGGTAAGTGAGAAGGTTAGTGTCGGTAAGTGAGAAGGTTAGTGGTAGTAAGTGAGAAGGTTAGTGTTGGTAAGTGAGAAGGTTAGTGGTAGTGAAGGTGTTGGTTAGTGTTGGTAAGTGAGAAGGTTAGTGGCAGTGAAGGTGTCGGTTAGTGTCGGTAAGTGAGAAGGTTAGTGGCAGTGAAGGTGTTGGTTAGTGTCGGTAAGTGAGAAGGTTAGTGGTACTAAGTGAGAAGGTTAGGGTTGGTAAGTGAGAAGGTTAGTGTTGGTAAGTGAGAAGGTTAGTGGTAGTGAAGGTGTCGGTTAGTGTTGGTAAGTGAGAAGGTTAGTGTCGGTAAGTGAGAAGGTTAGTGGTGGTAAGTGAGAAGGTTAGGGTTGGTAAATGAGAAGGTTAGTGTTGGTAAGTGAGAATGTTAGTGGCAGTGAAGGTGTCGGTTAGTGACGGTAAGTGAGAATGTTAGTGGCAGTGAAGGTGTCGGTTAGTGTCGGTAAGTGAGAAGGTTAGGGTTGGTAAGTGAGAAGGTTAGTGTTGGTAAGTGAGAAGGTTAGTGGTAGTGAAGGTGTCAGTTAGTGTTGGTAAGTGAGAAGGTTAGTGTCGGTAAGTGAGAAGGTTAGTGGTAGTGAAGGTGTTGGTTAGTGGTGGTAAGTGAGAAGGTTAGGGTTGGTAAGTGAGAAGGTTAGGGTTGGTAAGTGAGATGTTAGTGGCAGTGAAGGTGTTGGTTAGTGTCGGTAAGTGAGAAGGTTAGGGTTGGTAAGTGAGAAGGTTAGTGTTGGTAAGTGAGAAGGTTAGTGGTAGTGAAGGTGTCGGTTAGTGTTGGTAAGTGAGAAGGTTAGTGTCGGTAAGTGAGAAGGTTAGTGGTGGTAAGTGAGAAGATTAGTGGCAGTGAAGGTGTCGGTTAGTGTCGGTAAGTGAGAATGTTAGTGGCAGTGAAGGTGTCGGTTAGTGACGGTAAGTGAGAATGTTAGTGGCAGTGAAGGTGTCGGTTAGTGTCGGTAAGTGAGAAGGTTAGTGGCAGTGAAGGTGTCGGTTAGTGTCGGTAAGTGAGAAGGTTAGTGGTGGTAAGTGAGAAGGTTAGGGTTGGTAAGTGAGAAGGTTAGTGTCGGTAAGTGAGAAGGTTAGTGGTAGTGAAGGTGTTGGTTAGTGGTGGTAAGTGAGAAGGTTAGGGTTGGTAAGTGAGAAGGTTAGGGTTGGTAAGTGAGATGTTAGTGGCAGTGAAGGTGTTGGTTAGTGTCGGTAAGTGAGAAGGTTAGTGGTAGTGAAGGTGTTGGTTAGTGGTGGTAAGTGGGAAGGTTAGTGTTGGTAAGTGAGAAGGTTAGTGTCGGTAAGTGAGAAGGTTAGTGGCAGTGAAGGTGTCGGTTAGTGTCGGTAAGTGAGACGATTAGCAGCAGGTTTGGGGTACAGCGCAGGTTTGGGGGTGCAGTGTTTTTGGGTGGTGCAGGCTGGGTGGGGTGTGTTACTGGGTGAAGGTGGAGGAGGGCCTGGGATCGGGGGTCAGGGCACATTTCAGTGTATCTACGCAACTGTGTAAAGAGCCTCAATGAAACTTTAAAGACAGGAAGTGTGTTTGTATGGGTGCTTCAGATTTCCCGGAACTGTGCGTCTAATGATGAGAAACTCCAAATAAAGGGAGGCATTGCTTTCATTTTTCTGCACAGTAATGGTGTGTGCGTGCATGTGTACATGTGTGTGTGTGTGTGTGTATGTGTGCGTGCGTGTGTACATATGCGTGTGTGTGTGTACATATGTGTGTGTGTATGTGTGCGTGCGTGTGTACATATGTGTGTGTATGTGTGCGTGTATGTGCACATATGCGTGTGTGTACATATATGTGTGTGTATGTGTGTGTGCGTGTGTACATATGTGTGTGCACGTGCATGTGTGTGTGTACATATGTGTGTGTATGTGTGCGTGTGTGTGTACATATGCGTGTGTGTGTACATGTGTGTGTACATATGTGTGTGCGTATACACCTGTGTGTGTACATATGTGTGTGCATGTGTGTGTGTGTATTTGTGTGTGTGTGCGTGCACGTGTATGCACGTGTGTGTGTGTACCTGTGTGTGTACATATGTGTGTGCATGTGTGTGTGTGTATTTGTGTGTGTGTGCGTGCACGTGTATGCACGTGTGTGTGTTGCTCAACTGGACTGGTTAGGGGAGGGTTGTTGGGGACGTGGCTGTCTGAACCTGCTGCACTTCCACTGTGGAGGATGTGGGGGTGGGGGTAATCAAAACAGAGATGAAAAAAGAAAATATCAAAACAGAGATGAAAAAAGAAAATATCAAAACAGAGATGAAAAAAGAATTTTGACCAAAAGACAGAGCCTCCCCCCCCTCCCCCAGTGCTACCTGGTCTGACGCACATCCCCCCCCTCCCCCCGCCCCCCACATCATCAGCTCCAGGATTTATTTTTATCCCACGCAGTTGAGGTGGCGGGGGGGATTCCTTCTTCAGACTTAAGAGGGACAGGCGATCCCCAGGTCAGAGGTCAGCTATGGGTGACACGTGGTTGCCAATGGAAACATGCCCTAAATGTGGGTGTCCTGTCCGCTAAGAAAACAAACCGCCTTAACAAACGCGGTACGGCTCTCCTGACTGTGATGCTAATCAAGAGCAGCGCCGCTACAGTGCAGCATGATCCCCAGCCCCAGGAAAGAGGTAATCAAGAGCAGTGCCGCTGCAGTGCAGCACGATCCCCAGCCCCAGGAAAGAACAAGACACAAACCTGGGTGTGTGTGTGTGTGTGTGCGTGTGGGGCGTGTGTGCGTGTGTGTGCGTGTGTGTGTGTGTGTGTGTGCGTGTGTGTGTGTGTGTGCGTGTGTGTGTGTGCGCGTGTGTGCGTGTGTGCGTGTGCATGTGTGTGTGCGTGTGTGTGTGTCATTCAGAATGCTGCAGCTCGTCTGGTCTTCAACCTCCCCAGATGCTCCCACGTCACTCCCCTGCTCACTACCCTCCACTGGCTGCCTGTTATAGCTCGCATCAAATTTAAAACATTGGTCCTAGCATACCAGGCAGTCAAGGGATCAGCCCCAGCATACCTCCACAAGATATTCAAACCCTACATGCCAGCCAGATCCCTCCGTTCTGCTACCTCAGGACGCCTGGCACCTCCCCCTCTTCGCACCTGCGCTTCCCGAACACGTCTCCTGTCTTTCGTGTCCCTACAATGGTGGAATGACCTCCCCGTGGAGGTCAGAACAGCTGAGACACTGACCCACTTCAAGCGACAACTGAAGACTCACCTCTTCAGGCTGAACCTCTCCCCATCCCTCCCTACCTCTCTGTAATCTCTAAATTAACTGTAAGCTTAGGGTTGTAACTAGGTAGTTGTTTCGTAGGTGACTTAGTTAATGCACTCGTCTTATCTACTGCTTGTATTTTTCCATAGACTGCATTGT
>CM077285.1:80085705-80095705 GCA_039654925.1 Anguilla pacifica | reverse complement strand
CGAGTGCGTGTGTGTGTGAGTGCGTGTGTGTGTGTATGTCTGTGTGTGTGTGTGTGTGAGTGCATGTGTGTGTATGTCTGTGTGTGTGTGTGCATGTGTGAGAGTCTGAGTGTGAGTGTGTGTGTGAGTGCATGTATGTCTGTGTGTGTGTGTGTGTGTGTGCGTGCATGTGTATGGGTGTGAGCGTGTGTGTGTGTGTGTATGTGTGAGAGGGAGAGATTGAGAGGTGTGAGTGTGTGTCTGTGTGTGTATCTGTCTGTGTGTGTATAGTGTGTGTGTGTGTGTATGTGTGTGTGAGAGAGAGAGATTGAGAGGTGTGTGTGTGTATAGTGTCTGTGTATGTGTGAGAGAGAGAGATTGAGAGGTGTGTGTGTATACTGTGTGTGTGTATGTGTGAGAGAGAGAGATTGAGAGGTGTGTGTGTGTATAGTGTGTGTGAGAGTATGTGTGAGAGAGATTGAGAGGTGTGTGTGTATAGTGTGTGTGTGTATGTGTGTGAGAGAGATATTGACAGGTGTGTGTGTGTATAGTGTGTGTGTGTATGTATGTGAGAGAGAGAGATTGAGAGACAGTGTTGTGCAAGTTCACACTTCCAAAGAGCAAGCTCAAAGTTCAGTTCACACAGATTAAAATGAAATAGTTCATGTTCATAGTTCACAATTTTGAATTTTGAACTAAGTTCACAGTCCCAGAAATGAACTAGTTCACGTTCATTTCCTCTGTTTTTTAAATTCTATTCTATTCTTTTTCAGTAGAACCTCCTCCTACCCATCCACCCCAAGCCCAATCATTGCCACTGCCCACTTCCCGAACCAAATGAATACTGTATACTACTATAGAATCCAGATTACTTTTAAAAGCCAAGAAAAAACAATGTGAGTATATGTTTTACCACTTAAACAATATGTCATATTATGCAGAAAGTGAAAAAAAGAGGTTCAGTAAAGGTATACTGTAGAAGCAATGGGAATTTTATTTAGCCTGCATGAACCAAATTATGCAGAAGTTCAAAAACATAAAATAGATTCATATGCTTCCAAGCGAGCTGGTACAGGCTCCACCACTGGCTTCATTACAGTCGCTAGCTATAGGATGCACTATGATCAATCCTATAGTGGGACTTTTGCCGTTTGTTGAAGGTGCAACAGAAATTTTCGGTGCCGTTGACCGTAATCAAATGCTTTCATTTTTATCGTTCGACTGACCAAGTACTGTTAAAAAGCAAATTTTATGGGTTAGTGCTATTGGCTTATGCTAGCTATATCATATAAACCTCATACGGGGATCAGTAAAGGCTAACAACACACTAGCACTTACTTGTTAGTTTTATCACCACTGCTGTCACTGCTGTGAAGTGAAAGGTGGACAAACCAAAGAGTTTCGAATACCGATTATTATTAGTGCGTGCGCGTCGTTAACTCTCGAGAGAGAGTTAGTGACGCTCACGTTCATTACCTGCAAAAGGATACGTTCAGTTCACCGTTCACCAGAAATATGAGCACGTTCAATGCACGCCGCTCTTTTAGCACGTTCATGCACAACACTGCTGAGAGGTGTGTTGTGTATGTGTGAGAGAGACAGATTGAGAGGTGTGTGTGTATGTGTGTATGTGAGAGAGAGAGATATTGAGAGGTGTGTGTGCGCTTGCTCTCTCAGTGTTGGGAACAATAAGAGGATCCAGCTGTCTCAGTTGATGTGAAGCTGAGGAGGAAGACATGTTTACAAACAGCAGACCACACGCCCACCATTCTCCAGCCTATCAGAGTGTGGCTTTGAACCCAGCTTCAGGTGAAGGTCAAGTCTGGTCACATGATCCCGGCTCAATCCTGTCCTCACAGATACTTCCTCCTTCTCTTCCTCTCCCATCTCACATTGTCTTTCCACGTCAGCACAGTAAAATACTCCAGCAGCAAAGTGAGGACCTGATGCGCTGTGGGGACTGCCAATCAGAAACTAACTTTAGCCCAATATCCATGCATGATGGACAGGCCCTTTATGAGCTCCAGATGGATGTATAAACTCCCAGGCTGGATGCACAGCCCTATCATGTCCGTATTACCTGTCAGTATGGTGCATGTAAGCTCGGGGTGAAGGTACAGTACATGCAGCTTGGCGTAATAATTCCCCAGTATCTGTGCATGTTTCCATAGGTAAAGAATGTTCACCTATTTGGGGCATTCAGTGCAGTAATCTGACTGAGCAAAAACAGCCCAGAGAACCACAGACTGACCCCACATGCCAACCCCACAGACCGACCCCACAGACCGACCCCACAGACAAACCTCACAGACCGACCCCACAGACCGACCCCACAGATTGACCCCACATGCCAACCCCACAGACCGACCCCACAGACCGACCCCACAGACAAACCTCACAGACCGACCCCACAGACCGACCCCATAGACTAACCCCACAAACTGACCCCACAGATTAACCCCACAAACCAACCACACCAGCCGGCCTCACAGACCAACCCCACCTGCTAGTCCCTCAAACACTATGATATCGGTCAAATGATTCCCCCGCCCTCTCTTGCAGGCCTAGGCCGCTGCCCTGTGTCAGAGTGCTTTTCGTGTCGCAGTGTTTTCTGTGGTTGCCAGAGCGGCAGCTGTCGCAGGAAGCTGGAGGGAGGTGTGGAATCCGGCCCCAAAGGTAGGAAGCGGTAAATTTAGAACACAGCTGTGTGTAGAGGAAACACTTACCGCACCAAGCAGCAGGGCCCCAACGCAAACTCTCTACAACTCCCTACACACCTCCCAAACCTCACCTCCCAACCCCCAAACACCAAGCCTCCACACCTCCCAAACCTCCACACCTCCCAACCCCCAAACACCAAGCCTCCATACCTCCCAAACCCCAACCACCAAACCTCCAAACCTCCCAACCACCAAATCGCCATACCTGCCAAACCCCAACCACCAAACCTCCACACCTCCCAAACCTCACCTCCCAAACCTCCACACCTCCCAACCCCCAAACACCAAGCCTCCATACCTCCCAAACCCCAACCACCAAACCTCCAAACCTCCCAAACCCCAACCACCAACCTCCATACCTCCCAAACCCCAACCACCAAACCTCCAAACCTCCCAAACCCCAACCACCAACCCTCCATACCTCCCAAACCCCAACCACCAAACCTCCAAACCTCCCAAACCCCAACCACCAACCCTCCATACCTCCCAAACCCCAACCACCAAACCTCCAAACCTCCCAACCACCAAATCGCCATACCTGCCAAACCCCAACCACCAAACCTCCACACCTCCCCCAACCCCACCTGCCAAACCTCTACACCTCCCAACCCCCAAACACCAAGCCTCCATACCTCCCAAACCCCAACCACCAAACCTCCAAACCTCCCAACCCCCAAACACCAAGCCTCCATACCTCCCAAACCCCAACCACCAAACCTCCAAACTTCCCAACCACCAAATCGCCATACCTGCCAAACCCCAACCACCAAACCTACACACCTCCCAAACCTCCACACCTCCCAACCCCCAAACACCATGCCTCCATACCTCCCAAACCCCAACCACCAAACCTCCAAACCTCCCAACCACCAAATCGCCATACCTGCCAAACCCCAACCACCAAACCTCCACACCTCCCAAACCTCACCTGCCAAACCTCTACACCTCCCAACCCCCAAACACCAATCCTCCATACCTCCCAAACCCCAACCACCAAACCTCCAAACTTCCCAACCACCAAATCGCCATACCTGCCAAACCCCAACCACCAAACCTACACACCTCCCAAACCTCCACACCTCCCAACCCCCAAACACCATGCCTCCATACCTCCCAAACCCCAACCACCAAACCTCCAAACCTCCCAACCACCAAATCGCCATACCTGCCAAACCCCAACCACCAAACCTCCACACCTCCCAAACCTCACCTCCCAAACCTCCACACCTCCCAACCCCCAAACACCAAGCCTCCATACCTCCCAAACCCCAACCACCAAACCTCCAAACCTCCCAACCACCAAATCGCCATACCTGCCAAACCCCAACCACCAAACCTCCACACCTCCCCCAACCCCACCTGCCAAACCTCTACACCTCCCAACCCCCAAACACCAAGCCTCCATACCTCCCAAACCCCAACCACCAAACCTCCAAACCTCCCAACCCCCAAACACCAAGCCTCCATACCTCCCAAACCCCAACCACCAAACCTCCAAACCTCCCAACCACCAAATCGCCATACCTGCCAAACCCCAACCACCAAACCTACACACCTCCCAAACCTCCACACCTCCCAACCCCCAAACACCATGCCTCCATACCTCCCAAACCCCAACCACCAAACCTCCAAACCTCCCAACCACCAAATCGCCATACCTGCCAAACCCCAACCACCAAACCTCCACACCTCCCCCAACCCCACCTGCCAAACCTCTACACCTCCCAACCCCCAAACACCAAGCCTCCATACCTCCCAAACCCCAACCACCAAACCTCCAAACCTCCCAACCCCCAAACACCAAGCCTCCATACCTCCCAAACCCCAACCACCAAACCTCCAAACCTCCCAAACCCCAACCACCAACCTCCATACCTCCCAAACCCCAACCACCAAACCTCCAAACCTCCCAAACCCCAACCACCAACCTCCATACCTCCCAAACCCCAACCACCAAACCTCCAAACCTCCCAAACCCCAACCACCAAGCCTCCATACCTCCCAAACCCCAACCACCAAACCTCCAAACCTCCCAACCACCAAATCGCCATACCTGCCAAACCCCAACCACCAAACCTCCACACCTCCCCCAACCCCACCTGCCAAACCTCTACACCTCCCAACCCCCAAACACCAAGCCTCCATACCTCCCAAACCCCAACCACCAAACCTCCAAACTTCCCAACCACCAAATCGCCATACCTGCCAAACCCCAACCACCAAACCTACACACCTCCCAAACCTCCACACCTCCCAACCCCCAAACACCATGCCTCCATACCTCCCAAACCCCAACCACCAAACCTCCAAACCTCCCAACCACCAAATCGCCATACCTGCCAAACCCCAACCACCAAACCTCCACACCTCCCAAACCTCACCTCCCAAACCTCCACACCTCCCAACCCCCAAACACCAAGCCTCCATACCTCCCAAACCCCAACCACCAAACCTCCAAACCTCCCAACCACCAAATCGCCATACCTGCCAAACCCCAACCACCAAACCTACACACCTCCCAAACCTCCACACCTCCCAACCCCCAAACACCATGCCTCCATACCTCCCAAACCCCAACCACCAAACCTCCAAACCTCCCAACCACCAAATCGCCATACCTGCCAAACCCCAACCACCAAACCTCCACACCTCCCCCAACCCCACCTGCCAAACCTCTACACCTCCCAACCCCCAAACACCAAGCCTCCATACCTCCCAAACCCCAACCACCAAACCTCCAAACTTCCCAACCACCAAATCGCCATACCTGCCAAACCCCAACCACCAAACCTACACACCTCCCAAACCTCCACACCTCCCAACCCCCAAACACCATGCCTCCATACCTCCCAAACCCCAACCACCAAACCTCCAAACCTCCCAACCACCAAATCGCCATACCTGCCAAACCCCAACCACCAAACCTCCACACCTCCCAAACCTCACCTCCCAAACCTCCACACCTCCCAACCCCCAAACACCAAGCCTCCATACCTCCCAAACCCCAACCACCAAACCTCCAAACCTCCAACCACCAAATCGCCATACCTGCCAAACCCCAACCACCAAACCTACACACCTCCCAAACCTCCACACCTCCCAACCCCCAAACACCATGCCTCCATATCTCCCAAACCCCAACCACCAAACCTCCAAACTTCCCAACCACCAAATCGCCATACCTGCCAAACCCCAACCACCAAACCTACACACCTCCCAAACCTCCACACCTCCCAACCCCCAAACACCATGCCTCCATACCTCCCAAACCCCAACCACCAAACCTCCAAACCTCCCAACCACCAAATCGCCATACCTGCCAAACCCCAACCACCAAACCTCCACACCTCCCAAACCTCACCTCCCAAACCTCCACACCTCCCAACCCCCAAACACCAAGCCTCCATACCTCCCAAACCCCAACCACCAAACCTCCAAACCTCCAACCACCAAATCGCCATACCTGCCAAACCCCAACCACCAAACCTACACACCTCCCAAACCTCCACACCTCCCAACCCCCAAACACCATGCCTCCATATCTCCCAAACCCCAACCACCAAACCTCCAAACCTCCCAACCACCAAATCGCCATACCTGCCAAACCCCAACCACCAAACCTCCACACCTCCCCCAACCCCACCTGCCAAACCTCTACACCTCCCAACCCCCAAACACCAAGCCTCCATACCTCCCAAACCCCAACCACCAAACCTCCAAACCTCCCAACCCCCAAACACCAAGCCTCCATACCTCCCAAACCCCAACCACCAAACCTCCAAACCTCCCAAACCCCAACCACCAACCTCCATACCTCCCAAACCCCAACCACCAAACCTCCAAACCTCCCAAACCCCAACCACCAACCTCCATACCTCCCAAACCCCAACCACCAAACCTCCAAACCTCCCAAACCCCAACCACCAAGCCTCCATACCTCCCAAACCCCAACCACCAAACCTCCAAACCTCCCAACCACCAAATCGCCATACCTGCCAAACCCCAACCACCAAACCTCCACACCTCCCCCAACCCCACCTGCCAAACCTCTACACCTCCCAACCCCCAAACACCAAGCCTCCATACCTCCCAAACCCCAACCACCAAACCTCCAAACCTCCCAACCACCAAATCGCCATACCTGCCAAACCCCAACCACCAAACCTACACACCTCCCAACCCCCAAACACCATGCCTCCATACCTCCCAAACCCCAACCACCAAACCTCCAAACCTCCCAACCACCAAATCGCCATACCTGCCAAACCCCAACCACCAAACCTCCACACCTCCCAAACCTCACCTCCCAAACCTCCACACCTCCCAACCCCCAAACACCAAGCCTCCATACCTCCCAAACCCCAACCACCAAACCTCCAAACCTCCCAACCACCAAATCGCCATACCTGCCAAACCCCAACCACCAAACCTACACACCTCCCAAACCTCCACACCTCCCAACCCCCAAACACCATGCCTCCATACCTCCCAAACCCCAACCACCAAACCTCCAAACCTCCCAACCACCAAATCGCCATACCTGCCAAACCCCAACCACCAAACCTCCACACCTCCCCCAACCCCACCTGCCAAACCTCTACACCTTCCAACCCCCAAACACCAAGCCTCCATACCTCCCAAACCCCAACCACCAAACCTCCAAACCTCCCAACCCCCAAACACCAAGCCTCCATACCTCCCAAACCCCAACCACCAAACCTCCAAACCTCCCAACCACCAAATCGCCATACCTGCCAAACCCCAACCACCAAACCTCCACACCTCCCCCAACCCCACCTGCCAAACCTCTACACCTCCCAACCCCCAAACACCAAGCCTCCATACCTCCCAAACCCCAACCACCAAACCTCCACACCTCCCCCAACCCCACCTGCCAAACCTCTACACCTCCCAAACCTCACCTCCCAAACCTCCACACCTCCCAACCCCCAAACACCATGCCTCCATACCTCCCAAACCCCAACCACCAAACCTCCAAACCTCCCAACCACCAAATCGCCATACCTGCCAAACCCCAACCACCAAACCTCCACACCTCCCCCAACCCCACCTGCCAAACCTCTACACCTCCCAACCCCCAACTGCCAAACCTCCATAGCTCCCAACCCCCACCCACCAAACCTGCACACCTCCCAAACCACCAAAGCTCTACACCACCCAACCCCCAACCACTAAACCTCCACACCTCCCAATCCCCAACCACCAAACCTCCACATCTCCCAACCCCCAACCTCCAACCACCATACCTCCCAAACCCAACCTGTTAGACCTCCATACCTCCCAACCGCCAAACCTCCATTACTCCCAACCCCCACCCACCAAACCACCACACCTCCCAACCTCTAGCCACCATACCTCCCAAACTCCACCCTCCAAACCTCCACACCTCCCAACCTCCAAACCCCAAACACTAGACCTCCATACCTCCCAACCCCCACCCACCAAACCTCCACACCTTCCAACCCCCAACCACCAAACCTCCACACCTCCCAACCTCTAACCTCCAACCGCCACACCTCCCTACCTACAAACTTCCAAACCTCCATACCTCCCAACTTTCTGATCTCAACTTGACCTAATCGGCAATTTTGGGAAGGGGTGAAACAAAAGAGTGGTCATGTGGGAAGTCTTTATTGGGGTCTCACACAGGTTTTACATTACATTACATTACATCTATTTGGCAGACACTTTCATCCAAAGCGACGTACAAAAAGTGCATTTCATGGTCATAGACAACTACTAAACACAGGTTCAGTAAGATACAATACTTATTTTGTACAGCTATTTCTAGCCAAGAACACAGTTTAGTTCACACAGTGAACACTATTCAGACCTAACCTCTGCAAAGCTAACTATGCGGAAGAATAAGCTACAGTATTAGGACAAATACAAATAACCAAAAAGTGCTGGGATGGGGCAACATGTAGCAAGCGTCATGAAAAGGGGGGGGGGATTTAGAGTGAAATATACAGCGTGGTGGTGGTTAGTCTAGGCATAGTCTGAAGAGATCAGTCTTCAGGCCATGGCGGAAGATGGGTAGTGAGGGGGAGGTTCGGAGAGGGACGGGGAGTTCGTTCCACCACTGGGGAGCTAGGGTGGAGAAGCTCAGTGATCCCTTTGGGCGGGTGGGAGGGGTTACAAGGTGCCCTGCTGCCGCAGAGTGGAGTGATCGAGCAGGCACATAGAATCGAGTCATGTCCTGCAAGTAGATGGGGGCTGTCCTGTTGGCAGCAGTGTAGGCAAGGGTCAGGGCTTTGAACCGGATCCTGTCAGCGACCGGTAGCCAGTGGAGTGATCGCAGCAGAGGAGTGACGTGGGAGAATTTGGGAAGGTTGTAGATGAGTCGGGCAGCGGCATTCTGAATCATCTGTAGTGGCTGTATGGCACAAGCTGGCAGGCTTGCAAGGAGAGAGTTGCAGTAATCAAGGCGAGAGGTCACCGTAGCCTGGACGAGCAGCTGGGTGGAGTGCGTCGTCAGGTATGGTCGAATCCTTCTGATGTTGTACAGAAGGAATCTGCAGGACCGTGATGTTGCCTTGATGTGCTCCTTGAGGTCCAGTTGGTCATCCAGGACCACCCCCAAGCTCTTGGCAGAGTGAGAGGCAGTCACTGTGGTGCCATCAACTGTGATTGAGAGCTCACAAAGTAAGGAGGTCTTGCACGGGAAGAAGAGCAGCTCAGTTTTGTTGAGGTTGAGCTTCAGATGGTGGTTGGCCATCCAGGTGGAGATGTCAGCCAGGCAGGAAGATATCTTATCATTGACCTGTGTGGCCGAGGGGGGGAAAGAGAAGAAGAGTTGTGTGTCATCTGCATAACAATGGTAGGAGAAGCCATGTGAATTAATAACTGAACCAAGAGATCTGGTGTATAAGGAGAACAGCAGAGGACCCAGTACAGATCCCTGCGGCACTCCCGTAACAAGGGGATGAGAAGCAGAGGCAGACCCCTTCCAGGTGACCTGGTAGAACCTATCTGCAAGATAGGAAGCGAACCAAGACAGGGCAGTCCCAGTGATGCCCATCCCAGCCAAGGTGGAGAGGAGTATTTTATGGTTGACCGTGTCAAAGGCTGCAGACAGGTCAAGAAGGATCAGGACAGAGGAGAGGTGTGAGGCTCTTGCAGTGGCAAGTGCCTCCTTCACAGCCAGGAGCGCAGTCTCTGTTGAGTGCCCGGATCAGAAGCTAGACTGGTGAGGGTCTAGCAGGTTGTTCTGGTGGAGAAAAGAGGTTAGTTGTTTAAGAACTGCTCGTTCAAGGGTTTTGGACAGAAAGGGTAGAAGC
>CM077285.1:80075705-80080705 GCA_039654925.1 Anguilla pacifica | reverse complement strand
TGAAGCAGCTCAGGCTGAATGCCTTTCTCAATGGCTGTGCCTCAGCCAGGAGTCAAACCTGCAAGTTCTTACATGCCCAGCTCCCTACCCATGGTGCTGCAGTAATGCACCCTATGCCCCATTCAGTGGAGGTCTCTGAGCTCAACATCGAAGAGACAGAAATGTCCCCTGAACCTGATTATTGGTCTTTAACTGTTTTCAGTCATTTTCCTTAATTAACAAGTTTGCCAAACACCTGATTAACTTCTCTCGTCAGGTTAGAGTGGTTAAATGATAAATTACATTTAGAAACTGGCTATATCTGATGGTATTGAATATGGTTTAATCACTGTATTGCCAATGAAGGAAAATAATTGAAAACAATTTCAGACCAGACCTCTTTGGCTCCAATCCATGCCTGTAACGTATACCTCATACCCACAAATGTAGCACTGATGCAAACACACATGTAACATCACATCCCACGTGTCTTACCTGCACATGCAGGTGTCTTACCTGCGCATGCAGACGTAAGTAGTCACATGCGTGTAGCGTGACTAAATCCCATCACTTGTGTTTTTTCCAGCGTTCCATTTGCCATCATTAGAGATCTAGGGGAGCCCTGCAGTAGTAGGAGTGCACGGTGCCTGCTGTTCATTCATCGATTGTGAGGGCTGTGTCGGTATTAATTTCAGTCTGGAAAGGCCGTCTGTGCTTCACACTAGAGAGGGAAGTGGCCAGACGAGGGAAAAAAGGGAAGTCTTCATTTCCACATTTTCCTTTATCCTTTCATTTACTCTTTGTTCCGCTCCACACTTTCCTGCCACTCAGGGCTGGGCGGGAATCTTTCAGTTTTTCCATTAAGTGACTCCGCTTCTTTCCCACGCATCCTGCAGGAAAAGAGCTTTTCGTTCCAGATCTAAAAATGGGTGATCGTAAACTTCCTTACTTAAACGTCTTCACTGATCACTGCAGATCCAGGAGACATTCTCAGTGAGTCACTGTGGACAGCATCAGCCACGCAAATAAATGTTGTCAGGTGCCCTAGAGGCACATAATAGAAATAACAAGGCAGTCCTCTTCCCCAAAGGAAGGCTGAAATTGACGCCCCAGGTTGATGATTATGGTATTTTATAATCCAATAACTGTCCACACCAAGTCAAACAACTGGTATCACTACAGTGATGTTATTGATATCACCAAAATCTCCATCTGAACCATAAACAATCAACATGCTCTTTGTGTAGCTAAGGTCATTATTCATTCTGCATTATTTCCATTGTGCTGAAAGTGTTTCAGGACTACTGGAAAACCAGAATATCTATGCATTAAATTTCAAATGCGAAAAGTGCCATTTTTCTAAAAAAAAAAAGCATATTCTTTCCAGTCAAACAGAGCTGAAATTGAAGTTGAAATTATGGCTTAGCTATTCACCTGCACACCCAATTACTTTCACTTAGTGATTGCAGTAATGATTAAGGACCCTATATTATTGTATATCGTTTATAATTTAATATTTTTGTAATTTTCCTCCTTGTGGGCTCACTCCCTGTTGTGATCAAGAGGCTTGTGTACCTCTTTAAAAAAATTTTCTTTTCTTTTTTTTTTACCACACTGGACAAGTCTAAGTTTAGAGATCAGCACAATCAGATCAACTGGTATTGAGGAGAGCATTGCCTGCTCACATGCGCCTGTTATGGAAGGACATGAGTTCCCTCGCTTCACACTTCCGTGCGAAACTCCTTTGTAAAATTAATAGTAATAGAAGGGGTGCTGGGATCATACAGCCTCAATTTGCATATGCAAATTACAGCAGCCTGCTTACTGCTTACAAGCCTATCAGCTGAGTGCAGGTCAGAGCACACTGCAGGCACCGTTATGAACACTTTCTGAAACTCTACAAAAGGACACCATTTCAGTGAAATACAGGACTTAGTCAAAAGAGAGAATGGGTAAACACTGCAGGCACCATTATGAACACTTTCTGAAACTCTACAAAAGGACACCATTTCAGTGAAATACAGGACTTAGTCAAAAGAGAGAACGGGTAAACACTGCAGGCACCATTATGAACACTTTCTGAAACTCTACAAAAGGACACCATTTCAGTGAAATACAGGACTTAGTCAAAAGAGAGAACGGGTAAACACTGCAGGCACCATTATGAACACTTTCTGAAACTCTACAAAAGGACACCATTTCAGTGAAATGCAGGACTTAGTCAAAAGAGAGAATGGGTAAACACTGCAGGCACCATTATGAACACTTTCTGAAACTCTACAAAAGGACACCATTTCAGTGAAATGCAGGACTTAGTCAAAAGAGAGAATGGGTAAACACTGCAGGCACCATTATGAACACTTTCTGAAACAAAAGGACACCATTTCAGTGAAATACAGGACTTAGTAATATGGGTAAATGAAAAATGTTTGTTTCGTGTGGTTCCAGAGGGCACCACCCTCAGTGGAACTGGCGTCTGGACGGGACTATGGCTGGGGAAAAAGACACACAGTCGCGTAATTTGGAGAGGTTTGGTGTCATTTGAAGAAGTTTTGGGGACACTTAAGCCCAGCTTTGGGTAAATACGTGTCATATTTTTCTGTCCTTCAATACATTCCATACTTTTTTATTCTGGAATATGATTGGGAAAAGGTGATTTTTTTCCAGTATCAGAAATACATATAATCACTACAGAATGAAGACAAAACAAAACAATTTTTGCATTTCTTGCTTTTTTTGTAGTGTAGGCAGTACTGTAGTGTGTTCGGACTGGAGGGGTTCTGTAGTGTGTGTGGACTGGAGGGGTTCTGTAGTGTGTTTGGACTGGGGGGGTTCTGTAGTGCGTTGGGACTGGAGGGGTTCTGTAGTGCATTTGGACTGGAAGGGTTCTGTTGTGTGTTTGGACTGGTGGGGTTCTGTTGTGTGTGTGGACTGGAGGGGTTCTGTAGTGTGTTTGGACTGGGGGGGTTCTGTAGTGCATTGGGACTGGAGGGGTTCTGTAGTGCATTTGGACTGGAAGGGTTCTGGATCATCTGCATTTCTGTGTCCTGTTCTTCTCGTGCTTTATGAAGAAGAAACTGTCGCCACCTCTATTCACTGGAGCCGGTGGTTACTATAGTTACAATAGTAGTGATGTCAGATTCTCCAGTGGGACCACAGCTACCTGCCGGGTTCCAGCAGCAGGTACAGATGCAGTGTTGTAGACTGGTTTGGTCAATGTGGCTAACTCCTGAAGCTGTATAAGTGCTGAAGCTCACTCCCTAACTGCGTTGTGCGGAAGTGTAAAGTTGCAGGATTGATCTGTTTCCTGAGTGATGTGCAGGCTGGTATTTTTCATCATTGCTAGTGAAATATTTAGGCTTTGTGCTTTTAACACAGGAGCAGTTACCCAGAATGCTTCTCTCTGCAATTGAAGGTTACCTGTCTCCAGTCTACAGACCTATCACATATCCAGCTCCTGTGGTCCTCATGATCTCTATGCTCCTAAATGCAGAGGTCCTAAATGTTCTGATCAGTAACAGGAGTTTCTGATGTTGTATTACCATTTCTAATTAATCATGAAGTACAGCACATTCATTGCTATGATACTTCTCTTGCACCAACTCCTTCATGAATATTCATAAGATGCCCTTGGAATGTGTGCAGCATTGTGTGTGTGTGTTGTGTATGAGTGTGTGCAAGTGTTTGTAGTGTATGAATGCTGTGTGTGTGCATGTGTGTTGGAATATGTGTGAGTGCGTGTGTGTACGTGTGCACGTGGATGTGCATTGTATGAGGCAATAAGCATGTGTGTGTATCTGTGTGTATGCGTATGTGTGTGTATATGTGTGCTTATGTATGTGTGTGTGTATATGTGTGCGTGTGTGTGTGCGTGTGTGTGTGTGTTCAAAAGTTAAACGTGTTGTATGAAGGAACATGCCATTCTCTACATTGTGTGATGGGGCTTCCCAGGGTAGATTTGCAGTTGGCTGTTATTTAAGCTGGAGGTCGGGCCCCTCCAGGGAAATGCAGATCTGCAGCCAAACAAACAACCAAATAACAAC
The DNA here is from genome assembly GCA_039654925.1 of Anguilla pacifica. NCBI lineage: Eukaryota > Metazoa > Chordata > Actinopteri > Anguilliformes > Anguillidae > Anguilla > Anguilla pacifica. Next base: position 80,076,683 of record CM077285.1, on the reverse strand, counting down.
ACGCAGGGCAGACAGAAACAAGGACAGATAGCTGAGCAAGGGGCTCAGGGAATAGGGGGCAGGGTGTGTTTTAAAATAAACGTGTAATGCATCCGTCCCATCCAAAGTATGTCTGCTACATGGAGGCTGGGATCCGTCCAACAATGAGAGGAGAGTGGCTGAGCGTGAGTGTTGTCCTGAGTGTGGGTGTTGTCCTGAGTGTGAGTGTTGTCCTGAGTGTGGGTGTTGTCCTGAGTGTGAGTGTTATCTTGAGTGTGAGTGTTGTCCTGAGTGTGGGTGTTGTCCTAATTGCTGTTGTCCAGTCACAGCAGAGAGCCAGTGACAGTACCTGGCAGGGTATTTGAGACAGGGAGGTTTTTCAACTTCCTGTTTGTTGCTTCCTGTTGGAGGTGGAACGTTCAATCCCTTTGAAGTTCCAGGACACTGCAGAGCATCAGGAAGAGGCCTAGTGTCACTCTCACGCCTCTCGTTCGTTTTTGAGAGAATCACCTGGCTGGTTAGTGAGGAGAGTCAGTTCTGACAGCAGGACTCTGAGACTTGAACCAGCAACCCCCTGGTCAGTGATTGCTGTGCCCTGGTTGTTAAATGGCGGGACCGCTGACCCCGCTGAGAATGCCACAGGGCAGAACTGTGAGCCCCAGGCATGTGTATCGCCAGGCCTGGGGCCGGGGAATAATAGCCCACCGCATTCCGTCCTGAAAAAGAACCCGCTGCTCACCACTGGCACCCCCACTGCACCCTACTGACATACTGTCTCTGACCTCCCCCTGATCTCTGCCTGACCTCCCCCGACCTCTGCCTGACCTCCCCCTGACCTCTACCTGACCTCCCACTGACCTCTACCTGACCTCCCATGACCTCTGCCTGACCTCCCTCTGACCTCTACGTGACCTCCCACTAACCACTGCCTGATCTCTACCTGACCTCCCCCTGACCTCTGCCTGACCTGTACCTGACCTCCCCCTGACCTCTACCTGA
>CM077285.1:80013205-80073205 GCA_039654925.1 Anguilla pacifica | reverse complement strand
CCCATGGCCACTCCCATTACATAAGTAACGGACACAAAAAGAGTTGGTAGAAAGTTCATCTCAGTCAGAGATTCTGTCCACATCCAAAGCACTCACAGTCAAATTATTCAAAAGAAGTTTGTGTGTGACTGATCGGCAGACAGGTTTAGCTGCTTGTCTGTCTCTCTGACCCGAGTGTGTGTATGCCTCCATCACATGCACACCAACTCCACATTGTTAATAATTCCTTGTTGTTTTATTGAAAAAAAAAAACAATAAAATAACACATACAATAATAATAACAATAAAAATAATAATAGTGACCATCATCATCATAATAACATTAGCAGGTGTATAAAATCTGTACATTCCATTGTTTTGCAGTAGAACAGGAAGACGGTAGAAGGGACTAAAAGAGGTGAGGGGTTGAAAAATATTTTTATGTAAAAATGAATCTTTCACAGAGAGAAGGTTTTTATCTGTTCATTAAATATTTCAACTTTTTCATGAAAACTATGTCTCTGCTTCTATATTTATTTATTTTACATTTTTTTAAACTTGCACAAAATAAATCTCCCCTTGAGAGACAATAATACTCTTTGGCTTACGTTTGCTTTATCTACTCATTTTTACATTGGTTTTGCTGTTGCTGTTTTATGAATTTTGCTATAGTAACCTCAGAATTGCAGTGTTGTAGCACTTTGTTTAGAGAGTGTTTTGCTGGTTTGCATTTGACCCGGGAGGTCTGCTGTAAAGATCTGGCTGGTTCTGGGTTCTGAAACAGTCTTTCCAGCATGCCTTGGCAGCGAAGGGACTTCTGGGACTGTGTTTGGGAATATTGGATTTGGGGTGGCAAGAAGATGGCACCCACTGTTCATTCATGCTCCGCCCCTACCCCATCCAGCCATGCCCCGCCCCTACCCCATCCAGTCATGCCCCTCCCAGAACACTGCTCTTACTGGAAGGAGGGGCAAGATTTTTCAAATGTACTGAAATGACACGTTCACATTTTCCTTTAAAAATGAGCACATAGCAGTAGAATTATAAAGCAATATCCTGCTGTTTATTCATACAAGAACATGTCACAATAATAATAATACGCATAAAAACATCCGCCAAGAGACCAGCTCCTCAGCAGAGCACTTTTGACTGTTGCTATAGTAATCTGCCCCAGTTCTGGTTATCATTTTTTTACCAATCAGACCGAACACCACACAACCTATTCAAGCCCGGCCAATCCTGGCCAAACACAGTCAAACCCAGCCAATCCTGGTCAAGCCCAACCAACCCGAGCCAAGTGCTGTTTGTAATCAGATGAGGCGATGCTAATTGTGCCATCTCTGGAACAGGAGAAGTCCCTCAGAGCTCTGTTACTAGGCCTGTAGTCTGTCTCACACACACTCACACACACACACACAGACTGCTCGGTTACTAGGGCTGTAGTCTGTCTCACACACACTCAGACAGACTGCTTTGTTACTAGGGCTGTAGTCTGTCTCACACACACACACACACACACACACACACACGCACAGACTGCTCGGTTACTAGGGCTGTAGTCTGTCTCACACACACACACACACACACACACACACACAGACTGCTCGGTTACTCTGGCTGTAGTCTGTCTCACACACACACACACACACACACAGACTGCTCGGTTACTAGGGCTGTAGTCTGTCTCACACACACACACACACACACACACACAGACTGCTCTGTTACTCTGGCTGTAGTCTGTCTCACACACACTCAGACAGACTGCTCTGTAGGACCAGTCCCCCTGCCCCCACAACACATCTATGTGCAAAACAGCAAATATGTCTTTGGTTTATGAGAGGAAGAGACAGAAAAAATAAAAATATATATATGTCTTTGTGACTGTGCACTTGACCTTGTAAGTGCTTTTAATGTTTTTTTGAAAAACCTTCTCTACCTTAACTGCTAAACAAAACAAAACAAAAATAATCTAGTATTTTATAGCAGCATTTAGAAACCATTTAGGCACATAAAATAAGGAAAAGGTACAAATATTGCCACTAAGACCACGCTGTTCCTGTTGCTCTTCTGGACTGGACAGATGACAAACATGCCTGCACCATTTTCAAGTTTTGCCATTGAACCCTTACACTGCGGGTGCATGCCATCTGATTAATAAATAGTGCTGTCTGTCTGTCTGTCCTTCTATGTACACCTGTACAGCCTCATAACTTTGTGCCTGTGCGTTACAAAAAAAAAAAAATTCTTGCCCGAGAACACTTATAAAGTCAGTCCTTGATCAAAGCTTCGCCCGTTTTTACAGCAGTACCATTCAGTGGGACCCCATCCTGTCTGTTCCCTCCCCCCCGAGCTCTGGCCCGCCCCCTGCCCCACCCCCTCACAGCATGTGCACAGTCATATTTCAGACTCTCGCCTCAGGGGGCGGGGCTCTGAGGGGGCGGAGTCTGAGCCCGTGTCCGTGGTGCCGCCCTCCTGCCCCACCCCGCCTCCTCCGTCCTCCTCTGCCTGCTCCCTGCTGGCGGGCAATGCCACCTCGTTCTCGTAGCAGAAGGAGCTGGCGGTGGACATGATGAACTTCTTCTCGGCCAGATCCCTGGCGCTGCACAGAGGCGTGCCCGGCACCTCGTACGTCTTGTGGAAGCGGGAGTAGTCCACCTTGTAGTAGTTCTTCTCCTCAAAGAGCACAGGCTCGAAGCGGTGGCCCCACAGGACCTCGCCCGCCAGGTAGGAGCTGCGGCACTGCGTGGTCATGGCCGTGGCCTCCACCATCCCCTCCAGGATCACCACGATCTCGAACTCGGAGGTCTCCAGGTCCTGCTTGGTCATGCAGTAGAAGGGGCTGTCCTCGTCGATCTCGTGCACCACGGTGATGGGCGACACCAGGAAGATGCGGTCGATGCCGCTGTCGAAGCCCACGTCGATGTCCACCTGGTCCAGCGGGATGAACTCGCCCTCGGCCGTGGTGCGGGACTTGAGCAGCTGCGCGCGCACGTGCGCCTCCACCAGGTGGCTCTTGCGCAGGTTGCCCACGCGCCACATCAGGCACAGCTTGCCGTCGCGCATGGCGATGGTGGCGTGGTGGCTGAACACCAGCGTCTCGTTCCTCTTCTTGGGCTTGGCCATCTTGGCCATGACGGCGCCGATGATGAAGGCGTCGATGATGCAGCCCACGATGCTCTGGAACACCACCATGAAGACGGCCAACGGGCACTCGTCCGTCACGTAGCGGTAGCCGTAGCCGATGGTGGTCTGCGTCTCCACGGAGAAGAGGAAAGCGGCGGTGAAGCTGCTGACGTTGGAGACGCACTTGGGCGCCCCGCCCTCCAGGTCCCCGTGGAAGATGGCCACCAGCCAGAAGACGCAGCCGAAGAAGAGCCAGGACAGCAGGAAGGCCAGGCAGAAGATGAGGAACATGAAGCGCCAGCGCACGTCCACGCAGGTGGTGAAGATGTCGGCCAGGTAGCGCTGGCCCTTCTCGCTCACGTTGACGAACTGCACGTTGCAGTGGCCGTTCTTCTTGACGAAGCGGCTGTGGGCGTGGTGGCGGGTGTGCACCTTGCCGTTGCCGTAGCCGTTGGGCACGCTGGCGCTGGAGAGCTTCATGCCCTCTTCGTCGGACGACACGATGCTGTAGTGGTTAGCGGGCCGCGCGCTGCCCATCCCTGCGGCCCCCCCGGAGGCCCGCGCCGCGTCCGCTGCGGAGAACAGTCTCAGTTTCTGGAAGAAGCGTTGGAGAAACAGGTTTGGATCTCTGCGGGGGACCAGCGCACGCGGGAATCGGGCGAGTGAAGGCAGCGTGGAGGAGTGGCCACTCCCCCCTCGGCTGGGCCCAGGGGATCCCTCTGTAAGCCCCGCCTCCTGTCTGTCAGCTCCGCCGCCTCTGGGTAAGCCTCGCCGCCTCTTTGTCAGCCCCGCCTCCTGTCTGTAAGCCCCACCTCCTGTCTGTCAGCTCCGCCTCCTGTCTGTAAGCCCCGCCTCCTGTCTGTCAGCTCCGCCTCCTGTCTGTAAGCTCCGCCGCCTCTGTGTCAGCCCCGCCTCCTGTCTGTAAGCTCCACCTCCTCCCCGTCAGCTCCGCCTCTTCTCTGTCAGCCCCGCCTCCTGTCGGTAAGCTCCGCCTCCTGTCTGTCAGCCTCGCCTCTTCTTTGTCAGCTCCGCCTCCCCTGTAGCCAGGGCCTCATCCGAGCAGCAGGCTGTGGGGAAAGAGACACAGGCTCATTAGTGCAGCGGTGTGAGGTGTCTATGCTGAACATTCAGCAGATTCATCCCTGGATGTAAAAATTACGCTTTTGTTTATTAAACAATAATATGAAATACTTCACACAAGAATTATAGAGAAGTGAGTAGATGCTTTCACTAAAGTAATACATTAACCCTTTAAAGGGAGAACGGCAGCTCCTCGTCAATGATGACTGGTCTTCACAAACCTGCTGTGGTGAAGCTCACCTGGTACAGTGAATGACACACAGGTGAATGACTGAGAATGTTTACACAAACAGTCCAGGTGTTGGTGGACTGGACCATTGTTCCCAGCATAGGAAATGTTCAGGGAATTAAATAGTCACTTCCTTTTGGAAAATCTTTAGGCCTTTGGCATGGCTGGCTACGATTATCCACAAACAAACACTAACGAAACAAAAGTAGGTCAAGCTTCCAAAATATAAAGAACTAAATCACTAAAGCACAAGTTCACTATCGTACTAACATCTTTGTTTAACAAAGGTTTGCTCGCATATTCCTACCAACAATGATGGGGTCTTACCAAATAGGCCACTGACTCACAAGGTTTGGCCTGAGAAACCCACAGCACAGTCATTAACCCTGCCCTCCCTTCCCAGTATTACTGAGAGGTCAACGTGTAATTGAGGAGAGGTCCAGCCCAACAGCCATTCTCAAAGAAGATTTATTTTTCTTGGGTCTTGACGCCAGAGAAGGCCATTTTGTGCTTGATTGGGGGGTAGTGTGGTCACTTGGATCCCATGGAACTTTTACGTTGGGTGTCAGTTCCCATGCTACCCCTGACATCAATGTATAATAGTGGTCAGAATACTACGGCCCCTTTGTGACATCAGCACTGAGCAGCAGTAAGAACATGGGAGACCCCTTTGTGACATAATTACTGTACAGGTAAGAACACCACGTCCCATTTGTGACATCAGCACTATCCAGCAGTAAGAATATTGGAGGCTTTATTGTGACTTTATGGGACTTGTCACAAATTAAGCAAAATGTTAAGAAAAGAGTGTACTTTGCAGTAGTTTGAGGCTGCAGTAGCAAGTGTAGTTTGAGGCTGCAGTTTGAGGCTGTGTCACGACACGTTCCCTTAATTCGTAAGTTAGTGTCAACTTGACTACCTTGCATGCGTGGTTTCCAAGCGTTCTCTGCTGGTTGCTAACGACAGAGAGCGATCGCTAGCTTGCTGGCTAGCTAGGAAGAGAAGCTTTTATAAAAGTCTAAGAGAAGCTCTTCCAGCTAGCTAGCTAGTGATCCGTCTCCCTGGCAATCTATTTATTTATCATGGTAGCTAGCCAGCGATCTATGAATCTTGCTAGAGAGAGAGATTTTTTAAATATTAATTATTGTACTCACTGTTTCACCTAATTTACGCACACCATTACACAAGCTAAGATACAGAAATACCACACACATACACACACACATTTATATTCTGTTCATATGTTTATTGTACTCATATTTTTGCTATATATATATATATATATATATATATATATATATATATATATACACGTCATGCCAATGAAGCTTATTTGAATTTGAATCTTTGGACAGAGAGATCTGACCAATCAATGTAATGTAACAGCACAATGTAACCCCAGAAGTGAATGGGGGGGGTGAAATTTGTAAGGGGCATGAAATTTGTTGTGACAGCTGCAGTAGAGAGTTTAGTCTGAGGCAGCAGAAGAGAGTGTAGTTTGTAGTTTAAGCTACAGTAGAGAGTGTAGTTTGTAGTTTAAGCTGCAGGTCAGAGTGTAGTTTGTAGTTTAAGCTGTAGTAGAGAGTGTAGTTTGTAGTTTGAGGTTGCAGTAGAGAGTGTAGTTTGAGGCTGCAGGAGAGAGTGTAGTTTGTAGTTTAAGCAGCAATAGAGAGTGTAGTTTGTAGTTTAAGCTGTAGTAGAGAGTATAGTTTGTAGTTTAAGATGCAGTAGAGAGTGTAGTTTGAGGTTGCAGTAGAGAGTGTAGTTTGTAGTTTGAAGCTGCAGTAGAGTGTAGTTTGTATATATATATATATATATATATATATATATATATATATATATACAAATATATATATATATATATACACGTCATGCCAATGAAGCTTATTTGAATTTGAATCTTTGGACAGAGAGATCTGACCAATCAATGTAATGTAACAGCACAATGTAACCCCAGAAGTGAATGGGGGGGGTGAAATTTGTAAGGGGCATGAAATTTGTTGTGACAGCTGCAGTAGAGAGTTTAGTCTGAGGCAGCAGAAGAGAGTGTAGTTTGTAGTTTAAGCTACAGTAGAGAGTGTAGTTTGTAGTTTAAGCTGCAGGTCAGAGTGTAGTTTGTAGTTTAAGCTGTAGTAGAGAGTGTAGTTTGTAGTTTGAGGTTGCAGTAGAGAGTGTAGTTTGAGGCTGCAGGAGAGAGTGTAGTTTGTAGTTTAAGCAGCAATAGAGAGTGTAGTTTGTAGTTTAAGCTGTAGTAGAGAGTATAGTTTGTAGTTTAAGATGCAGTAGAGAGTGTAGTTTGAGGTTGCAGTAGAGAGTGTAGTTTGTAGTTTGAAGCTGCAGTAGAGTGTAGTTTGTAGTTTAAGCTGCAGGTGAGAGTGTAGTTTGTAGTTTAAGCTGCAGGTGAGAGTGTAGTTTGTAGTTTAAGCTGCAGTAGAGAGTGTAGTTTGTAGTTTAAGCTGCAGGTGAGAGTGTAGTTTGTAGTTTAAGCTGCAGTAGAGAGTGTAGTTTGTAGTTTAAGCTGCAGGTGAGAGTGTAGTTTGTAGTTTAAGCTGCAGTAGAGAGTGTAGTTTGTAGTTTAAGCTGCAGTAGAGAGTGTAGTTTGTAGTTTAAGCTGCAGGTGAGAGTGTAGTTTGTAGTTTAAGCTGCAGTAGAGAGTGTAGTTTGTAGTTTAAGCTGCAGGTGAGAGTGTAGTTTGTAGTTTGAAGCTGCAGTAGAGAGTGTAGTTTGCAGTTTAAGCTGCAGGTGAGATCTCTGGCTCTGAAGCTTGTTGACTAGGAGTCCCTCTCCCCACTGGGACCGAGACTTATCACAACAGCATAATGGCAGTTCCCCAGGGCCCCCCAGGGCCCCTATGGGCCAAACTGGCTCATTAAAGCCCTTATACGTGCAGCCCCTGCTGCCCTAGCAACCAGCACAGCAGCTTCTAGCAGCATCTCTCTCTCTTTTCAACATCCAGGCCTCAATTATAGTCATGAGCTATTCTGTCTTAATTGCTGTAATATTTTGAGTTTCTGGTATACACAGTGGCATGACAGCGGGTGATTATTAATTATGAAACAGGGTCTGGGGGCTGGATGTGGGACAGGGCTCAGTTTGGGGTGTGAGTGTTGCGCAGGTGTGAGTGTTGCACAAGTGTCAGTATTCCACAGGTGTCAGTGTGGAATACAGGTATTAGTATTGCGTAGCTGTGAGTGTTGCACAGGTGTCAGTGTCGTGCAGCTGTGAGTGTTGCACGTGTGAGTGTTGCACAGGTTTCAGTGTTGCACAGGTGTAAGTGTTGCACAGGTGTCAGTGTTGCGTAGCTGTAAGTATTGTACAGGTGTCAGTGTTGCGTAGGTGTCAGTGTTCACAGGTGTCAGTGTTGTGTAGGAGTCAATGTTGCACAGGTGTCAGTGTTGCGCAGCTGTAAGTATTGTACAGGTGTCAGTGTTGCGTAGGTGTCAGTGTTCACAGGTGTCAGTGTTGCACAGGTGTCAATGTTGCACAGGTGTCAGTGTTGCGCAGCTGTAAGTGTTGCACAGGCGTCAGTGTTGCGCAGATGTCAGTGTTGCGTAAATGTCGGTGTTGCGGGGGTGTCAGTGTTGCACAGGTGTCAGTGTTGCGCAGCTGTAAGTGTTGCACAGGTGTCAGTGTTGCGGGGGTGTCAGGGTTGCGCAGAGTGTTGCATAGGTGTCAGTGTTGCAGGGGTGTCAGTGTTGCATAGAGTGTTGCGTAGGTGTCAGTGTTGCACAGATATTAGTGGTGCGCAGGTGTCAGTGTTGTGCAACTGTGAGTGTTGCGCAGGTGTCAGTGTTGCACAGGTGTCAGTGTTGTGTAGCTGTAAGTGTTGCACAGGTGTCAGTGTTGCGTAGGAGTCAGTGTTGTGTAGGAGTTAATATTGCACAGGTGTCAGTGTTGCGCAGCTGTAAGTGTTGCACAGGTGTCAGTGTTGCGCAGCTGTAAGTGTTGCGTAGGTGTCAGTGTTGCACAGGTGTCAGTGTTGCGGGGGTGTCAGTGTTGCACAGGTGTCAGTGGTGCGTAGGTGTCAGTGTTGCTTAGCTGTAAGTGTTGCAGGGGTGTCAGTGTTGCGGGGGTGTCAGGGTTGCGCAGAGTGTTGCATAGGTGTCAGTGCTGCAGGGGTGTCAGTGTTGCATAGAGTGTTGCGTAGGTGTCAGTGTTGCACAGATATTAGTGGTGCGCAGGTGTCAGTGTTGTCCAGCTGTGAGCGTTGCACAGGTTTCAGTGTTGCGCAGGTGTCAGTGTTGCACAGGTGTCAGTGTTGCGTAGCTGTAAGTGTTGCACAGGTGTCAGTGTTGCGTAGGTGTCAGTGTTGTGTAGGAGTTAATATTGCACAGGTGTCAGTGTTGCGCAGCTGTAAGTGTTGCACAGGTGTCAGTGTTGTGTAGGAGTTAATATTGCACAGGTGTCAGTGTTGCGCAGCTGTAAGTGTTGCACAGGTGTCAGTGTTGCGCAGCTGTAAGTGTTGCGTAGGTGTCAGTGTTGCACAGGTGTCAGTGTTGCGGGGGTGTCAGTGTTGCACAGGTGTCAGTGGTGCGTAGGTGTCAGTGTTGCTTAGCTGTAAGTGTTGCACAGGTGTCAGTGTTATGCAGGTGTCAGTGTTGCGGGGGTGTCAGTGTTGCACAGGTGTCAGTGTTGTCCAGCTGTGAGCGTTGCATAGGTTTCAGTGTTGCGCAGGTGTCAGTGTTGCACAGGTGTCAGTGTTGCGTAGGTGTCAGTGTTGTGTAGGAGTTAATATTGCACAGGTGTCAGTGTTGCGCAGCTGTAAGTGTTGCACAGGTGTCAGTGTTGTGTAGGAGTTAATATTGCACAGGTGTCAGTGTTGCGCAGCTGTAAGTGTTGCACAGGTGTCAGTGTTGCGCAGCTGTAAGTGTTGCGTAGGTGTCAGTGTTGCACAGGTGTCAGTGTTGCGGGGGTGTCAGTGTTGCACAGGTGTCAGTGGTGCGTAGGTGTCAGTGTTGCTTAGCTGTAAGTGTTGCACAGGTGTCAGTGTTATGCAGGTGTCAGTGTTGTGGGGGTGTCAGTGTTGCACAGGTGTCAGTGTTGTCCAGCTGTGAGCGTTGCATAGGTTTCAGTGTTGCGCAGGTGTCAGTGTTGCACAGGTGTCAGTGTTGCGTAGCTGTAAGTGTTGCACAGGTGTCAGTGTTGCGTAGGTGTCAGTGTTGTGTAGGAGTTAATATTGCACAGGTGTCAGTGTTGCGTAGCTGTAAGTGTTGCACAGGTGTCAGTGTTGTGCAGCTGTAAGTGTTGCGTAGGTGTCAGTGTTGCACAGGTGTCAGTGTTGCGGGGGTGTCAGTGTTGCACAGGTGTCAGTGGTGCGTAGGTGTCAGTGTTGCTTAGCTGTAAGTGTTGCACAGGTGTCAGTGTTATGCAGGTGTCAATGTTGCACAGCTGTCAGTGTTGCGTAGGTGTCAGTGTCATGGTTTGGTGTACAGGACATGTGCCTGTATCCACCTCATCTTAGAGAGATGGAGTAATCACTACATGCGTGTTGTGAAGGGGGTGTTTCTGGGCACAGAGAGATGGAGTAATCATCGGCTAGCCCCCTACCCCAGTCTGTGCCTGTTCACCTCTCTCTCTCTCTCTCTCTCTCCTGTTCTTTCCATCACTGCACCAGTGGGCTACGATAGAGGAGTTCTTTGCTTTATTTATTTTGCCTCTGACAGAGTTTGTATGAGTGAATTGTGACTGAATGTACTGATGCTATTATAGTTATAAGTTCTCCCATACATGATTTAAACTGACAGTTTACAAGTACAATAGCGATCACATTTAAGAGTCCAATAGCGATCACATTTAAGAGTCCAATCACATTTAAGAGTCCAATAGCGATCACATTTAAGAGTCCAATCACATTTAAGAGTCAAATAGTGATCACATTTAAGAGTCCAATAGTGATCACATCTACTATATTATAATTACAAGAACTCTACCAAAGTTTGTTACATTCAACATTGTGTTCTAGGAGGCAAATATAAGAATTTCTCTGCTCTCTTCTGACTGTCTTGTTGCCTGAATTTACTGTAAATATGAAAGTTTATGTCCGTTGCTGTCTTGGCCAGAGCACACTTGTGAAAGACATATGAATGTTAGCGTGACTTCCCTGGTAAAATAAAGGATTGATAAAAAGATACAGGTGGGATATTTTACATCTAGTAAATGTGCATCCAGGGTTGTTGTTGTTGTTATGTGAGAACCTTTGATGGAACAGTGTCACCTATAACAGGCTATCAGGAAGATGAGGTTGCCCTTACTGATGACCCCTGGTTAGGTCCCTCTCTTTTTGGTTATAAAATGGTATTTTAGAAAAGCTAAATTATTTATCAAGGCATTTCACCGATGTGTAAAGAAAATGTTAATCTAAATTAAAGTTCTTAACGGGGAATAACATGGCGGGATGAATTTTGTAGAAACATTTTTTAAAGACCAGAACATCAAGTCTCCTGTAAACGGGCAAGATCGAATACATAGCAGAGGCCTCTGCGCGACTGGATTTTTTAAAAAAGATTTAAATTAGTTCCTTGTTAGTTATTAGTGCACACCACTGGGACGAACGCGACGTGACTCTGAGGAAACTTCGTCCGGCATGTCTGATCGTGATTAGCGGCCTCTCTCGCCAACTGTTTTTTTTTGTCTAAAGACAAGTGCCGCAAGCTCGAGGGAATTCAGAACAGCCGCGCGGCGCAGGCAGCTCGGCACAATCAGTTCAGTGACTGGACACGCGCCGTGCGTTTCTACCAACTGGAGCTCCGCTCGTGCGTAGCAGCATTGCTCAAGCACAGGCAAGACGAACAGGTGCAAGAGTGGGACAGACACATTCACCCGCAGCCCTCGGTCTGAACCCGGACACCCCAAGGTATATTTACACATTTAAACATATGGATTCACAAAAACATTTTCCCCAGCAATCAAGCGCAAGTTTATTGTACTTTCCATATGCTACACAAGTCCGTCCAGTGCTACTGTGCAGGATGCAAGTTTAGACATCGATTAACATTTCCAGAGATTCATCTCCATGAACACACCAAAGTGCTTTTCTTTAAGCCGCAGTGTTAGGGAAGAACACCGTTTTGATAACAGAGCGCGTGATAAAGATTAGGCTATTAGTCAAGTGTTAAAAAGTTAAAAACACATTGTTTCCATAACTGCCGTTTTTAACTGTATAGTAATTTATAAAACTAAAAAAAATAATTTTACAGAAAATGTTAGGCATGGGCTACGTTTTCTACGCATTATTATTATTATTATTATTGCTAAAGTAGGCTCCGTTACCTTAGCGCTATACATTAAAACTCCCAGAAGATCATATCAACGTGGAAGTTTCGATTTATTTCCTTTCCAGATTACAACTGCGGCGCGGGAGAAAAAGCGTTCGCTTCGCAGTTGTCCTCAAGTGCCGTTCATAAGAAACGGAAACGTGTAAGTGAATGTTGTACTTTCGTGCTAAGCAGACTAGTATTTATTACAATTGTTCGACCATGGTGGCGATTGCTGAGAAATGAACATTACTTAAGTAATACGTTTTTGTAGCTGCTACTACGGAATTAAGAAACCCCATACATTTAATAGGAGAGCTTACCTGTTGATCATTGAGGCAGAATCTGTGGCTGTGTTACATTCCAGGGTTAGTCCGCTTGGATATCCACAGTCTGTTACGGACTTTCTTTCACCTGAATGTTTTACTTGAAAGAAGGAGAGCCGAAACCCCGCGTGCTGAGTACAGTACTCTGCTTTTTCCGCAGGTCGCCCAATGCGTTTTAACGCGCCGGCTTTCTCCGCCCCGTGTCGTTAATCAACCAATTGAATCGCAGGACACGCGCAGCGGTTTTCTTCTGTACGGTGAACCTAGCAGTCCCTTTTCGCGTGCAGGCGAACTGAGAAGACATCGCCAGCGCTTAATTCGGGTGCATATCCAATGAGAGCTCTATTTTGAGAACAGTCTGGCGGGGACGAAGCGGAGTCTGACCGTGATTTTTACTATTGTCATATTAGCGCTTCCTCACCAGAGTAATTTTGTACACACACACACACACGCATACGCACACACACCACACACGCACACACACAAACAGACATACGCACACACACACATATATATAGTTAAAGAGGTAAAATAAGAGTTTGGAAATTGGACATCTGAGTTTTGATTGTGTTTGAACGTGTTCATGGTTTGGAGCACTTTGACTCTTCATTCGTGTTCCATTGTTCCTGAAAGGAGAGGTGTGTGGTCTTTCTCCTAGTCCTTAGCCCAAGCACAGCCGCACTTTTTTCTGCAAACAGCAAAAGTGTCAGCACAGTGTAAACTGCAATAAGTACATCCCATCCACATGCGGCTCAGTAATGTGTCTTTTCAATTAAGTTCTCACACATACTGCATATATACCTACAAGCAAACAGAGGTGCCACCAGGGACTTTGGGCCCCATGTAAAGATCTCATATTGGGCCTCATCACCCCAGAAAACCAGATGCTCTAGTCTTTGAGGGCCCCTGTCAGTCAGGGTCCTTGGAATCATCTGAACTTCCTGCCCCCCCCTCCCAAGCTGTGGTGCCCCTGCAAGCAATATTTAAATCTGAGAACTGGGTGGGCTCAGAGTACAGTTTCCATTGGCTACAACAGGGATTCCATTAAAGCATGGAGCATGTGACTTTCGTTGACTTGGTTCTCTGTAGCCAAAGTTTGGAATTCCTGACGTACATTTGCATAATGCTGTGCTGTTATGCACTGCTCAATGGAAATATTATGATTATCTGTGGCTTCTGCCAATGTTGTTATCTAACTATGTTATGCTTCATGTGTTTTTCTTCTGTTCGGAAAAATAGCTTAAATATTTGTGGGAAATGTAAGAAGGAAGTTTAGTGAATGACAAAATGAAACATCGATGAACGAGAGCGATTAAATTTCTGTAAATTGTCATTTGAAAAATAGGGCAGTTGATTGCAAGCTGGGAAATACAAATTTTCCAAATTTTAAACGAGGGGAGTGATTTGCTCCTGTGTTTTGGGGCCAACCGACTTAACCGAGATAAATTCCCACTCACATTTTGTCACTTGTTCATTATTTCGGCTGAACAGCCTGACAAGTAAAAGCAAACAAACCTAAAATATAGGCGTAACATTTGACTTAACAAACCTGCATTTTAGCTGCTCTGATTTGTCTGATTTGTCCTACTCTGTAAGGTTGAAATTATTTCAGAACCTAAAAGTATTTTTATTACTTTCGCTATCGGGCTTCAGAAAGCGTGACCTGACAGCACGTGTGCCGGGCTTTGTCTCAAGACGAGAGGCGCGTGCTCAGGTCGCTAACGATGCGAAGTAGCTCGTGCACCTCTTTCCCTTTCTTGTCTCTTTTTGTAAAAAAAAGGATTATTTTCTTTTTACCGTTTAGGCTGGGCTATAAATGAAGGCTGATTACTCTTCACCCAGGCATGCTGTGTGATTCGTTCATCTCATCGAGACCTGTGTTTAGATTTAACGGCCAATTAAAAGCTACACAGAGCGCGGCAGTGGTGCCGCTTTGGGCCACAAGGTGGAGCACTCGAGACCCATTTCATCGAACGAGTTCACGATGGCTTTGCTGTTTGTGACTTTAACGTGCGAGTGACGTGCTCTCCCGATACTCCCTGAGCGCCGCGATCTGTCTGCGCTCGCGACTGCCTGTCTGCGTGCCCGGCAGCGCCACCTGCTGAATATGACAGGCATTGCATGAACGCTTTCTTTGAAACACCAGACTGCGTTTGCAACATCCCGTGTAATTCAAGCTTCTATTGCGGAACATGGTTGTGCTGTCTGTAAAGACGCCCTACCCTGCCCTACTCATCCCACGGCTGGCGTCCTATCACATCTGTTGTCAGAAGAAGCAACACGGACACCTAAAAATAAAAGAATGCTTTTTTTGCACCATAGAGAAGAGCCTGACCTTCTGCCCGTGGCAGTGTGGCAACAGACGGCTTTGGGTGTCCGGCGATAGACGGCCATTTTGTTCCGAACGCTCGGCTCAGTCTCACCCGAGTGCATCATTATTCACTGCCTCTAATGGAGAGACAGATAATCTTTTAACATCCACGTTCATGAAAGGGATAAAAAGGCTGCTCTGTCTGAAGCAGCACAGTAGATTCACAGTGTCACCTGTGAGAGGGAGGGTCACCTGTGAGAGCGGGGGTCACCTGTGAGAGCAGGGGTCACCTGTGAGAGGGAGGGTCACCTGTAAGAGGGAGGGGTCACCTGTGAGAGGGAGGGTCACCTGTGAGAGGGAGGGGTCACCTATGAGAGTGAGGGTCACCTGTGAGAGGGAGGGGTCACCTGTGAGAGGGAGGGTCACCTGTGAGAGTGAGGGTCACCTGTGAGAGGGAGAGGTCACCTATGAGAGTGAGGGTCACCTGTGAGAGGGAGGGTCACCTGTGAGAGTGAGGGTCACCTGTGAGAGGGAGGGTCACCTGTAAGAGCGGGGGTCACCTATGAGAGGGAGGGTCACCTGTGAGAGCAGGGGTCCCCTGTGACCCTCTGTGCTTTAATTCAGATTAGTCACGCCAGCATGCCACTTCTGCTTAAAAATAAGTAGATGCCCAAACATACAGTAAAGAACACACTGAAAGGTTAGATGGCGGATAGTGTTTAATAAGAACGAAGTATTAATAAAAGGGTTTTTAATATGCACAATCATAGGGAAATGAGACAGAGTCTGTGGTAAATGTTCCCTAGGCTGAGGAAGCGGAGAGGGAGAAGGGGTCAGGCAGAAGCAGGTGACTACCCTAATAGAGAGTTTAAATATGTTAGAGTCTCACGCCAGTTTGCAAACCGGAATCCCAAGCCACCGCTGCTATGACTTTCCTGTGTTTCTATGTCCAATACAAGAAGAAGATTAAACAGGCTTTATCCAGTCCCAGGCATGAGATGTGTGTGTGTGAGTGTGTGTGAGTGTGTGTGGTGGGTGTGTGTATGTGTGTGTGTGTGTGAGTGTGTGTGGGGTGTGTCTGTGAGTGTGTGTGTGTGTGTATGTGTGTGTGAGTGTGTGTGGTGTGTGTGTGTGCTATTTTTGCACTGCTCAGAGCCCCTATGGGGTTGCATGGGTGGGGCTGGCATTGGGTGGTGCTTGGCCACTGGTCAGGGCGGGGGTGGTGGCGGGGTCGTCCGGCTTGCAGCGGTCCTGGTCCTGGGCGCTGCGGGCGTGGAGCTCGACCGGGACAGTCTCATGGAACAGGGTGTAGTCAGCCCTGTAGCTCCGCCCATTCACCAGCAGGACGTCCTTGAAGCGCGCGCCCCAGCGGATCTGGGCAGGCCGGTAGGAGGAGCGGGTCTGGTGCAGGATGCCGGTGGAGTCGCCCGTGTAGGTGAAGGACACCACCAGCTCAAAGTCCTCCCGGTACAAGTCCAGCATGCTCAGGCCATACAGCGGGCTGCCGGGCACGATCGGGTGGGTCACGGTGGTGGGCGTGGCCAGGAGGATGTCGCTCTGCTGGAGGGGGAGGTCCTGGTAGGACACGCCCACCTCGCCGGAGGTCCGCTGCTGGAGCCGGACGATCTGGGCCGTGGCCACGCCCTCCACCATGTGGTTCTTGCGGAAGTCGCCCAGGCGCCAGGACAGGCACACGTGTCCGTCGCGGCGGTTGATCACCGCGCAGCTGCTGAAGCCCACCGTCTGCGCTCGCTTGCGCGCGGACGCCATCTTGGCCACCACGATGCCAATGACCACGGTGTCGATGAAGCAGCTGAGAACGTCCTGCACGGTCACCAGTGCGATGGCAACCGCGCAGTTCTCGGTCATCCCGCGGAAGCCGTAGCCGATGGTGGTCTGCGTCTCCAGGGAGAAGAGGAAGGCGGCGGTGAAGCTGCGCACGTTGTCCACGCACGGCCCGTCGGACAGGCCGACCAGGTCCCCGTGCGCCAGCGCGATGATCCAGAAGAGCAGGCCGAAGAACAGCCAGGACAGGATGTAGGACAGCGAGAAGAGCAGGAACATCACCCGCCAGCGGATCTCCACCAGCGTGGTGAAGATGTCTGTCACGTACAGCCCCAGGTGCCCCGGGACGTGCTCCAGGGCCAGCCTGCAGCTGCCGTCTCTCTGGATGTAGCGCGGCTTCCTGTCCGTCTGCCCAGGCCCCATCCCCACACTCAGAGTCACGGGCCGGTCCGAGGACTGCACCGTGGTGTACTGCACGCCAGTGGAGCTCATCCTGCTAAAGCACCAACACCACACTGTCTGAGAGAGAGGAGAGGAGAGGGGGAGAGGGGGAGAGAGGGGGGGAAAGAAGGGGCGAAGAGAGAGAGAGGGAGAGGGGGAGAGAAAGAACAGGTTGTTGTAGATCTTACACACCAATGCAAAGTATATTTTTTAAAACTTATTTTTGCCCTGCTTTTCAAGTAGCATCAGATACCCATGCCTGGACTGTGGGTGGATGAATGTTGACTGAACGGTAGATTGTATTTCATTCTGTCTTTATTATTATGTCTCAGTAGCAGCTGTCTCACACACACACACTGGACCCATCACGGGTAATGATCTGTTTCTTTCTGAAAGTCTTTAGCCAGTGGAGCAGTGGATGGGGACTGCTGTTAAACTCTGGGACACAGAAAACTCACCAGCAAAATCAAAACCAAGATTTTCTTTGCTGATTCTTTTCTCCATTGTTTTTAAAAACTAATTTCATTCATGTGTGTTTCCATATTAACCCCTCTTTCTTTTGTTCTCTTTCTTTTTCTGTCTCTCACGCTGATGCACTCTATTCGATCCCTTGCTCTATTTTAAGCCCAATCTGGGAATGTTTAACATTTATGATTCTTTCCTGTCTACGGCATGTCAGTACAGTTTATGGTAATGAGCCGTTGCCCGGCAATGCTCATTACAGCAGACCCTTCCTCACCCCAGAGTTTAGCAGTGTCCGTAACAGTCTGGAGCTCAACTTCTGTACCACTCAAAATCACCACCCTGCACCTCCCAACACCACCACCCTGCACCACCCCTGCCACCACCCAACACCACCATTCTGCACCACCCCCCACTACCACCACCCTGCACCCCCACTACCACCACCCTGCACCACCCTACACCCCCACTACTACCACCCTGCACCACCCTACACCCGCACTACTACCACTCTCCACCACAAACACCACCCTGCACTATATATAATTTAAAATATATTAGTACATAAATAAAATTAATTAGGAAAAGCAAAGACCTTTGTAAATACTAGATACCCATGGCCATAGGTGTCTGTACACTCTGTAGTCATGCCCCAGTCTTTTGGAAACCCCAAACCAGTCAGCAGAGAATCAGAAACACACACGCAGGTACACATATGCGCACATACTCAAAATCTACACACTCAGATACACACATATGCGCATTCACCTTCCCGCACGTTTGGTAAATCCGTAAAGATGTACTGAAATATGACTGGCAGCTTCCCAAATAATAACAGTCCTGTCCATTTTCAGTATATTTATTCCACCAGCCACTGTACTCACTCAGCCAATCAGATAAAAGGGTGAAAAATGCTGTTCACTCGATTCAGAGGCGGGAGAAATTCAGCGCTCGAGCGACACAGAGTGAGTGGTCTGAGCAGGAGCGGCAGGTAATTTAATGAGCTACATACAGTATAAGAAGCTAATTTCTAGCGGTTAAAATTGGCAATAATGGCCACTTACGGACACTGTACAAAATTAACTGAAGTAAAATGTTTGCTATGCTTGCGCGCTCACACTGACTACGCACAGCTTGGCTAACTTAGCTAGCTAGCTAGTTAACTTGCTGTAGCAGTTAGTTAGCTTACCCGAGCTAGCGAGCCCCCCTACCAGCTTCTCGTCCAAGTGCAAACCAATGTCAGTCATACTTCTAGCTTGTTAGAAAGCTAATGTCCTCGTGTTAAGAGTGAAAGTATAGCTCGTCAAAACGTTTGCAGAAATGTGTATAAGTTCAGATGACAGTACAATTTTAGTTTCGGTTAAAATAGCTGCGAGATTAGGTGACTCCCGTTGCTGCGCGCTAGCTTTTCAAAGGAACTCCAGTAAATTCGCTTATGAAAACGCAGGCCTGATATTTTAAAAATCCCTCCGGTGGTCGCTGTCGAAGGGCTGGTTTAAAGTACGTTTTTTCTGTTTTAATAGTCCAGTAAAAGAGCAAGGGCAAACGAGGAAGCTGACGTTATTTCTGAGGCTAAAACGGAATATTCAGTTTTAATGACACACAGGGAGCTTGAATTCGCGTATCTAAGGTATCAAGAGAACAATTACTTTTTAAAACATCGTTTTAAATACAAGTAGAACATTAATGATACACACTTGAGAAATGTTTTAGTCTGTTAGAACATTTAATTTTTTTTGTATTCATTCTGCTGACAGGTTTAACAGTCAATCTAGCATTCACTCAGTATTTTGTAGAGATAGGATATTGCAGAATACATCATACCAACAAACTATTTTGAGCATAGATGGGTGATCTGTACCATTTTATCACTGGTTTTTAGGGTTGCCCCCTCCTCAAATAATGGCATGATTGTGGATGAGGAGGTACTGGTGGTGAATGGCCTGGTGGAGCATTACCTCAACCAATTCCACTCACTTCCCCCTCCCACAGGAAGTGCTCCTGCTCTCCAAAATATAGAGCTCAAAAATATAGAATTTGCATATTTTTATGAAGAGGGGAAAATCTGGGTATAATTCTTACACTGTGAGTAAAAAAACAAACAAGAAAAAAAGCCATGAGAACCATAATATTTATGCGTCATTTGTACAGTCAATAAAGTTATGAAAACTTCTGAGGTAGTCCAGCACTTTGAGCAGAGATGTATTAGATAACCGTTTGCGTCAAACAAGTTTACGAGTCGCTGCAGGCTGCAAACAAGAATGCGGGTGAGTGGGACGACAGGAAGTGGATGCATTTCCCTTTACCTGCGACATCCTGTTTTCGCCTGTTGTCTTTGTGCCTTTGTTTGCCTCATTCTCTGGGAAGTTTTCCGAGTTTTACTGAGTGTCTGATTCACTCCTTTAAAGAAGTCTTCCCGTCCTCAGTATGGGAACATTTTCAACACCTAATTCAGCCAGAACAATAATAATGATATTGAGTTATCAGTGAGACGTTCTTCCCCACAGATGGGACTGTAAGAGGCGCCTTAGTGTAGAGCTGAAGGACCTGCCCCTCATGTTCTCTGTTAAATTAAATGAGCAAATCACTTAATATGTCATCACATTATACTTTTAGTGACAGAAAAAGAAAAATGAAATTATCCGATATTTCTTTTTGGTTCCGACAATCGAGTGGTCAGGCATTTTAAGAACACAAATAATACTCCAGCAGGAGCAGGGGGAAGTGCTGGAGATACCAATTTTAATAACTGGAGATACCAATCATAATGACTGGAGATACCAATCTTAATGACTGGAGATACCAATCTTAATAACTGGAGATACCAATCTTAATGACTGGAGATACCAATCTGTACAACTGGAGATACCAATCTTAATGACTGGAGATACCAATCTGTACAACTGGAGATAATCTGTATTGTCTATATATCAGTTTAAACCTTATGGAATCTTTTTTGTTTAATCTTGACTTGCATTTTTATCTATAAATAATGAAGTGTAATGAAGCTCTGCTCTCTGGTGGAAGTGCTTCTAGCTCTCGAAAGCGGCCAATCATGTCCCGATACACACGTGCGCTTCTCTTGCTGCGTTCCAGATATGGGAATTTCCCAGTTCCAACTAGGAAAACGCACTGGAATGCACTTGCAATTCGGAAATTCCAAGTCGGGAACTGGGGAACATTTTTAAGCCCCGAGATTGACATACCGTCATTTGACGTCACATCCAACATGGCTGCCTACACAGTAAATAGTAAATAAAGTAACTGTATGACATGTTTTGAAGCTTTTGAGCACCATTTTAAGTTGATTTTCTGCATGAAATGTATTTAGATTAATTAGCATAGGCATCCGGTGGTGGGTTAAAATTGAAAGGTAAAGTTATTCTATGCTATAGCCACACAACACAGCAGCATTGCAAAACAAAGTTTACTGCAGGCGTCCATGTTTTCCCGACATTCACCATTGGAACGCGCTGACGTTATACTAACAAGTTCCCAACATGGAATTACGTCATCACCGGGTTGTCTGGAATGCGGCATCTGTCCCGCACTCATATAGACACATAGGCTATTTTCAGGTCAAGTGGTAGAAGCTCCTGATTGGTGTGTGGCCCTCTGCTTCCATGGCAATGCAGGCACTGAGTTTAAACTTGGCCAGCGAAGGCTGTCCTCACTGCCTTCCAGGGTTTTTCAGGTCATGAGGTCAAAGGTACTGTCTTTAACTGGATGTAGATGTATAAACACCGTTCTTCCGCAGTTATATTTCTCTATAATATTTATAGATAACAACCCTGTTTGCATTGCTTTGGTTGAAGTCCTCTGCTCATTAGATGTCTGTTTGAATGTAGTTAATTTTGCAGAACACCTTGGAAAGTGGCACAGTCTGGTTGCTTTTCAGGTAAGCCTTCTCAATGTATCGACATATCCTAACTGCCAAACTCACACATCCTGACAACCCTCTCCATTTCTGTGTCTTGTGTTTAAATATTTTCAATTGAGTTACTAATTTGTTTTTTCAGTAATATTTAAGGAAATTGGTACATCAGTGCATCATTAAATTAGCAGATTTTTATGTTTGGAATATGTAAAGTGTACATGTGTTGTAATTATTTTGTTTGTGTTTGAAAGGTGGCCAGCTCAGCCACAAGGGGTCACCTTTTCCTGAACAGGTGAACTCTCATTCCCTCCTTTCCGCTTTGGTGCTACCTAAACAGGTAAACACTCTCTGTCTCCCTCCCTCCCTCTCTGGTGCAGAGCTGAAGCTCCACCTGGGCCTTGTTTGTGAAGAGAGCGCTCACCTGTATGTGTATGTGTATGTGATGGGTTAGGAATAGAGGTTCCATTGCTTGGTTGAGCAAAAGCACGACCAACAGGCTCTGCCTAAAAAACCCCTCCTGTGAATGAAGGAGTATGTGGAACCCAATGCCCAGTTTGTGGAACCCTATGCCGAATTTGAGGTACCCGATGCTGATTGGTGCTGATGGCTAATTTTGTAAGACTTAGCTAATGGAATTTTGGTCGGCTTTATGAAAATGCTAAAAACCTTTTTTGCAGTTGTTAGCGGCTGGGGAAAATGGCTCTAGTGACATAATGTCCGTTGATTTCATAGTTCCTGGAGTAAAGAAGGTGGCAATCACACTCAAACAGCGCCCCCTGGTGGCACTCAAACCTGCAGACTGAGATTACAAGCTTATACCCCCTAAAACTGTACAAATGGATGGATGGTAAATGGACTGCATTTATATAGTGCTTTTATCCAAAGCGCTTTACAATTGATGCCTCTCATTCACCCATTCACACACTCACACACCAACGGTGAAAGGCTGCCATGCAAGGTACCAATCAGCTTGTTGGGAGCAATTAGGGGTTAGGTGTTTTTCTCAGGGACACTTCGACACGCCCAAGGCGGGGGATCGAACCCGCGGGAGGGGGGGCTTAGAGTGCGATGGTGTGTGTGTGGGGCTTACATTTACAGGTGACTCTGGGAGACAGTGTTGAGGACTGGGCTGTTGGCTCTGGGTGACTCTGGGTGACAGTGTTGAGGAGTGGGCTGTTGGCTCTGGGTGACTGGGTGACAGTGTTGAGGAGTGGGTTGTTGATTCTGGGTGACTCTGGGTGACATTGTTAAGGAGTTGGCTCTGGGTGACAGTGTTGAGTGGGCTGTTGGGTCTGGGTGACTGGGTGACAGTGTTGAGTGGGCTGTTAACTCTGGGTGACAGTGTTGAGTGGGCTGTTGGGTCTGGGTGACAGTATTGAGGAGTGGGCTGTTGGCTCTGGCTGGCTGTGGGTGATATTGTTAAGGAGCAGGCTGTTGGCTCTCAGTGACTCTGGGTCACATTGTTTCCACTCTGCCGCAGGTCCTGACCAGCATATTACACGCCTGTTACACGCCTGTTAACACGCAAATAACGTTCTGCCAGCCTCTCTGTTTGGTGGAGCGAGACCTGCCCCCTCTCCCTGGCATACGGCCTTTCTGCTGACCTTTATCCGATCCCAGTTCCGTATGGAGGCTCCGCCAGGCTAATATTTAACCTGCAGCAGTAATCACTGGGCCGGACCGGAACACGGCTGTAATGAGCCCTGTCACCGCTGTCCTGCTGCAGTAATCAAGCATAACGACTAATGTCACTGAGAGGGAGGGAGGGGGAGGGAGGGAGAGAGGGGGAGGGGGAGGGAGGGGGAGGGGGAGCAAGAGAGAAGGGGGCTGGCGGGCAGAGCGAGATGGAGGGGGTGACAATGTGTGAGAATGCATGTGTATCTGTGAGAGAGAATGGATGTATATATGTGTGGGAGAGAGAATGTGTGTGTGTGTGTGTGTGTGTGTGTGAGAGAGAGAGGGAGACAGAATGTGTGAGTATGCGTATGAGAGAAAATGTGTGTGTCACTGTGTGTGAGTGAGAATGAGGGAGTGTGTGAGCGTGTGTGTGTTCGTATGAATGTATATGTATGTGTGTGTGTGTGTGTGTTTGCGTGAGAGAGACAGAGCAGGCTTAGTCTCAGGCTTAGACTAACACCGTTAGTCTAACGGTGTTAAAGAGAAGAACTATGAACAGAGCTGGTAAAGCACGAGGGGGGGGGGGTAAAGTGCTGGGGCAGGAAGTGGCTGCCTGTTTTATTCTTCAGGCTCCAGGTAGAGAAATATATTCCAGGTAAAGTGCTTTGATCAGCCTAGCATTACAGCCTGTAAACTCGTGGTTCGTGACACTGCCCTGCAGGTGTATTTTTAGAGCTATGCCCTTGTAGCCCTGTAACAGCAGCTGGGGAGGCAGTGTGTTTGAAAGATCAATACACTGGTATTTATAAAACACAGGCTTTACTGCTCTGTCTGCTGCTATGTGGGCCTGTGTGTATGTGAGTGTGAGTGTGTGCGTGCGCCTGTGAGTGTGTGTGTGTGGGTGAGTGCAAGTGTGAGTGAGTATGCGTGCGCCTGTGAGTGTGTGTGTGTGTGCGTGTCTGCTGTGTGTGAGTGCAAGTGTGAGTGAGTATGCGTGCGCCTGTGAGTGTGTGTGTGCGTGTCTGCTGTGTGTGAGTGCAGCATGTGTGTGTATGCGTGTGTGCTTGTGTGTGTGGGAGCAGAGTTTGAGCATTAGCCTGATAGTGATACGGTGTTGCAGTTTGGCGCTAGCGTAGCTGCATGTTAGAGCATTAACCTGATAGCGATACAGTGATACAGTTTGGTACTAGCATAGCTACATGTTAGAGCATTAGCCTGATAGCGATACAGTGATGCAGTTTGGTGCTAGCGTAGCTGCATGTTAGAGCATTAGCCCGATAATGATACAGTCTTGCAGTTTGGTGTTAGCGTAGCTGCATGTTAGAGGGTTAGTCTGTTAACGATACAGTGCTGCAGTTTGATGCTAGCGTAGCTTCATGTTAGTGCATTAGCCTGATAGCGATACAGTGCTGCAGTTTGGTGTTAGCATAGCTACATGTTAGAGCATAAGCCTGATAGTGATACACTGCTACAGTTTGGTGCTAGCCTAGCTGCATGTTAGAGGGTTAGCCTGATAATGATACAGTGATGCAGTTTGGTGCTAGCGTAGCTGCATGATAGAGCATTAGCCTCATAGTGATACAGTGCTACAGTTTGGTGCTAGCATAGCTGCATGTTAGAGGGTTAGCCTGATAATGATACAGTGATGCAGTTTGGTGCTAGCGTAGTTAGAGGTATAGTTTTGAAGCAAGGCTGTGTGGCAGTGGTGGCTGGAAGTGTAGCAGGTGGTCAGAGCTTAGTTGTGTGATAGGCTCAGTGATAGCGAGGTTGCCTGACGGAGTAATGGAGTCCTAGCCTGTGGCGTGTTAGCATTGTAACAGGGTAGGAAATTAGTGTGGTGTGATAATAGCACAATAGCGTGGTTGCGTAAGGGAGTTGTAGCGAGGTAGCGCGTTAGCGTGTCTGTGAGGGGTACCCTCTGCGCACAGCAGGGGTCTGTTCCCCCCGAGAGGCCCTCAGTACCATTGTGTGGCCTCAGCAGCTCACGTCACAGGTAACAGAACCCTGTCATTGTTCAGGTGTTTGGCTCAACGCAGGTGAGCTCCCTAGCAGCAGGGCTCAGCAAAGCCCTTTCCATCCTGCTGCTCTGTAATTACAGATCTGGGGCACTGGCCCTGTATTCTTCACCATACAAAACCTGTCAGGTCTTCTGTGATTTTCCTGTGCACACATGTACACACACACACACACACACACACACATACATACGCACATACACACTCACTCACGCACATACATACGCACATGCATACACACTCACACACACACATACACACACATACACGCACATGCATACACACTCACACACACACACACACATACGCACATGCATACACACTCACTCACACACATACATACGCACATGCATACACACTCACACACACACATACACACACACACACACACACACGCACATGCATACACACTCACTCACACACATACATACGCACATGCACACACACACACACACTTACATACACATACACACACACTCACACACACACGTACATGCACACACACACACAGACAGACATATATACACATACACACACACACATGCACACACACACAGACAGACACACATACAAACACACACATAAACACACTCACACAAACATGCACACACACACACATACATACATACACACACACTCACTCACTCACACACATACATACACACACACACACACACGCACATACACACACTCACACGTATATACACACACACACACACACACATGCACGCACACACAAACACACACAGATAGACACACATATTTGAGCATACATGTGGACACACACATACGAACAGGTATGCACACACATGCACACACATACAAAGGTATGGGGAAAATATGAATGCAAAAACACACATACTCAGTCTCATATTAAATCTGTAGTTATGGCAATGTTTCTGTACTTTTCCATAAAGCAACATTCTGCACATGTATCTGAATGTCCATTACACAATAACAGCCCTGTATCTAAATATTGTACATTAAAGACAATGCACGTCAATATAACCCATTTAGCAATAAAACAATCTTTCTTATCAGCATTACACATCCCAGTGTGCGAGTAGCAGAAAGAGAGAGTCACACGGGAGCTGAGCCTTACCTGGGCACGTCTCTGTTCCCCACACCTGTACAGGTGCACTGACAGTGAGGAAGGGTCTGTCTGTCTGTGTGTGTGCAGGACAGAGGCAGTGGTGACACTGAGACTGAAGTTGCCCGGCTAGAATCGCAGGTACATACTAGCACCAAGCTCAGAATCAGGAAGTAGAGGAGGAGGAGTGTGTGCGTGTGTGTGTGTGTGTGTGAGAGAGAGAGAGAGAGAGAAAGAAAGAGAGCGAGTATGTTTGACCATAAACTCAGTCCTTTTCACAATAAACATGGTCTTTACAGTTTTTTGTTGACAGGAATACGGAGTTCTGTCTGTCCTGTGTTTCCATAGCGACCTCAGTACACCTGAATACTGTTGGACTCTGGTGCTCATGACATCACCTTACAGTGCGCTGTGACTGGCATTCAATCAGCATTCGTCCCTGAATATCAATAATTAAAGGCATGTTTTAAAAAAAGAACAAAAAACACTTTCAAGTAAATGCAAGCGTTACTAAGAAATAAAGGAATTATGACAGTGTTTGAATTGTTGGTCAAAGTTAAAGAGTAATTGCCCTAAGTGCCCACGCTCAGGGTGGGGTGTGGTTTGGGGGGGCAGCCCAGTCATGCCATTCCTAGAAGAGGCTGACTGACACCAGTGCTTTGTTCACATATTCAGAACAGAAGAATGAGAGAGGATATACACCTCTCCATTCTCTCATTCTCTTTTTCTCCCTTGTTTTCCTCCCTGAACGTTCATTCAGCGGGAGGGAGAGGCAGCCTTCTCAGCGGGGGGGCGTGGAGGGTCATGTCTCCTCTTTCCTCTCTGGCTTTCTCCTCCCCTCCTGCCTGTTGTTTGTCAATGTGGAGCATTTTTATAGAGGAAAAAAACCCTCTATAAAAAAATTTAAAAAAAACCGGCCCAGGTGAACCTGGCCTGTGTCTACCTGCATCACCAGGTGGACCTGGAATGGTGCAAGAGAACGTTCTGGAACAGCTCGATGTGACCTTCCCTATGTCAACCCCTCAGGAAAACACAGAGACAAATCAACAAATCCTTTCGTCCAGAGAGAGAGAGCGAGAGAGAGAGAAAAATGTGGGAATTATCAACATGTTCAGCCAGCGTGAGTTTTCAGTGTGGCTCTGGGGCTCTGTGGATTCTCAGAGCTGTCTGGCAGGTTGAGGGGTCTGTAATATTTAAACCGGTGACACAGGGACTAAGGGAGGATAAACTGGTGACAGGATTTGTTAAACCACAAAAAAAGTCGCTGGAGCTACTGTATGACTCTGGACCAATCAATGTATTTTTCGGTGCACAGGAGAGTCAATTGGTTCAGAGAATTATTGACAGTTAATTGTAGCACCGTCCATTAAGTGGTGGATGAAACCCTTCTCTCTCTTCCTGCTGCACAAGTTAAACTCATCTACCTCTGTATTACCTAATGCCTAACCTTAACCCCTAACCTCTAAACCCTTAACCCCTAACTCCTAACCCCTAACCCTAACTCTGCCTTTCTGCTCAGTGCCGTGGTATCGGCTGTGCTTCTCTGCTCTGGTTCAGGTACATTCACTCCATCACATTTCAGTCTCATAACAGTCTGTGACCCAGAGATGAAGGAGCCTGTAAATCCAGCCCTTCCCTGTTACTGTCTCAGGTACAGTGCCTACAGAAACACACAAAGTTCACCCCCTTGAACTTTTTTCACATTTTGCCCCGTTACACCTTAAAATTTTAACACATTAAATATTTTTTGTGCCTTTCAACACATTAATGAGGCAAAAAAACTTTTAAAAAATAACGACTTGCATTTCTCAATTTCAGAAGTTTTGACACCCTCCCCCAGGATGAGCGCTTTGTAGATAAGCCTTTGGCAGCAATGACGGCTCTGAGTCTTCTCAGGTATGTCGTATGAGGTTTACATATTTAGATTTTGGAATTTATTCCCATTCCTCCATGGAAAGCTGCTCCAGACTTTCCTAGAATTAAGGTAGGATTTCAGTCTGAGATGCCTGGGCCATTCCGGAATACTGACCTCGTTTTGAAGTCATTCCTTTGTATTTTTTGGCTTTGTGCTTTGGGTCATTGTCCTATTGGAACATGAATCTCTGTCTAAAACGCAGACCTCTTGTGGACTGAAACAGATTCTCCCAAAGGGTTTGCCTGCGTTTGGCTCTGTCCCTCTGGCCCTCAGTGGCCCTTCCTGCTGAAAGCAGCCCTGCAGCATGATGCTGCTGCCACCAGCCATGATGGAGGGGATGGTGCTGCCTGGGAGATGGGCTGTGTTTGATTTAATGGCAGACAGAATGCTCAACTTTAGTCTCATCAGACCAAAAATGTTCTTCCAAAAGATCTCTTAATCTGTCGCATTGCTTCTGGAACACTCCAGGCATGGCTGGACGTTGGCCTTGCTCAGAGTCGCCGCCCCACAGTGCCGAATCAGAGAAGAGCTGAACAGTTTGCTGATCTCTCGACAGCTGTAGGCAGCTAATGTGTCAGTGTTGTTAATGGCCTCTTGGTCTCTGTTCTGATTGCCTTTCTAATCTGTTGGGTAGGATGGCCTGATCTTGATCTTTCTCCAGCTCTTAGCCTCCTAGCAGCTAAATACCGGAGTTTCACTGGCAACCGTGTGGCTGACCTCATCTGCTGTTTTAGGTGAAACCTTACACTGTCAGTGGTGATTATTCTGAAAACAGATGGATTTGAAGTCTAAATAGGGGGCTCTGGGTAATATATTTTGTGTTGTTGATACCCTGGTGGTTGAATATGTATCAGTTTATGTTTATATTGTGTGTATATCCATGATTTTTTTTTCAGCTTTTCATTTTTTAAATAATTCTGAAGACATCAAAATACTTTATTTAATTCTGACATTATAGTTATTTATATTGGAGTAAAAAATCCTGTTGAAATGTGTTTACATTTGTCTTTGCAATGTAGGAACAGAAGAAATAATCGGTGGCACTGAGGGCACTGTTGCTGTATTAGAATGTTCCGTGCTTCATGTAACTATTAGCATTTAGCATGCTGTATCCATTTTTATTGGAATGTATCATGCTGCATCTATTTGTATTAGCATGTAGCTCGCTGCATATATTTGTATTCGCGTGTAGCATGCTGCATTTGGCTTTATTAGCACGTAGAAGGGCTGAAATCCAGCTAAATGAATTGAGTAGGTCTTTGGTAATTGACATGATATTGCGATGAGTCTGTGTGTGCCCTTGGTGATATGCTGTGCAGTGGTCAGTGCTGTGAGTTTTCAGGTCTCAGACCTGTCCAAACCTGTATGCATAGCCTTACACAAAGCAGAAAGCACAGGTCACACACCAGCAGAATCTGGCTTAGGACAGGCACTGGCTGCTTTCTCATCTGCAGGCCTGTCTAATGTGAACCTGCCCTTTGTCTTTTGTCTTTGCCCTTTGGGTTATGAGATTACATTCTGTTTCATGAGTGTGTGTGTTTGTGTGCATGTGTGTGTATGAGAGTGTGAGTGTGTGAGTGAAAGTGAATGTGTGTGTGTGCGCGCACGCGCGCGCGTGTGTGTGTGAGAGTGTGAGTGAAAGTGAATGTGTGTGTGGGTGTGTGTGTGTAAGTGAAAGTGAGTGTGTGTGTGTGTGTGTGTGTGCGCACGCGTGTGAATGTGTGTGTGCGTGCGTGTGTGGGCGTTTGTGTGTGTGTGTGCGTGCGTGCGTATGTGTGTGTGTGTGTGTGTGTGTGTGTGTGTGTGTGTGTGTGTGTGTGTGTGTGTGTGTGTGTGTGTGAGAGAGTCAAAGTGAGTGTGTGTATGTGTGTGTGTGTGTGTGTGTGTGTGTGTGTGCAGGAGGATGCATGTGGGTAGCACCTAGAGACCAGGTGACTGATTCAGCAAATACCATCCGAAAGCTAAGCAAGCAAAACGTTGGACCTGCAAACTGTACTTGGCGTATGTTCACTGTGTTTGCCTGATGTTCCTGGCTATGCATAACTTATTCTTAAAGAGAATAGTACCAGACTTGTGTTTTGTAGTTGTTCCAATGACCTTTGGTATGCACTTATTGTCACTTTGGATGAAGGTGTCTGCCAAACAAATGTAATGCATGGCATCTCTCTGTCTCTCTTGCACTCTCATTTCTGTAGTTCTGGGCAGTTATATGGCTAGTTGATGGGTGCATCACTGTAAATAATTACCTACATAAATAACATTCCCTTTGCCAGCATCTTCCACTATGAGCTGCTTGATTACCTCGTAAGTCCTTCCTTTGAATAATCTTAGACCTGAACCGTGTTACCCTGTAACTTTCGCCATGTATGCGCTCAGATTACTGAGTGTCATGCCAGAGTTTGCTGTGCAAACAAACAAAAAAAAAAACATTTTATTAGACTCTTGAAGTAATTGTGTTCTAATGACATGTTTTCAGGCTTTTAAAAAGTTTGTAAACTCTCTCTTTTGTGGTGAAGCACCCTGCAGTTGAAGTCAATAAAACCCAAGTACCTGACAGTCTCTCAACGTGAGGTAGCTTGATAGGTCTATTAGCGCCCTTAGCCTACTGTACCATGGGGTACACAACCTTACAGCAGGCTAAATTAGCATCCTTAGCCTACTGTACCATGGGGTACACAACCTTACAGCAGGCTAAATTAGCCCCGTTAACCTACTGTACCATGGGGTACACAACCTTACAGCAGGCTAAATTAGCATCCTTAGCCTACAGTACCATGGGGTACACAACCTTTCAGCAGGCTAAATTAGCGCCCTTAGCCTACTGTACCATGGGGTACACAACCTTACAGCAGGCTAAATTAGCACCGTTAGCCTACTGTACCATGGGGTACACAACCTTTTAGCAGGCTAAATTAGCGTCCTTAGCCTACAGTACCATGGGGTACACAACCTTTCAGCAGGCTAAATTAGCATCCTTAGCCTACTGTACCATGGGGTACACAACCTTTTAGCAGGCTAAATTAGCGTCCTTAGCCTACAGTACCATGGGGTACACAACCTTTCAGCAGGCTAAATTAGCGCCCTTAGCCTACTGTACCATGGGGTACACAACCTTTTAGCAGGCTAAATTAGCGCCCTTAGCCTACTGTACCATGGGGTACACAACCTTTTAGCAGGCTAAATTACTGCCCTTAGCCTACTGTACCATGGGGTACACAACCTTTTAGCAGGCTAAATTAGCACCGTTAGCCTACTGTACCATGGGGTACAGAACCTTACAGCAGGCTAAATTAGCATCCTTAGCCTACAGTACCATGGGGTACACAACCTTTTAGCAGGCTAAATTAGCACCCTTAGCCTACTGTACCATGGGGTACACAACCTTTTAGCAGGCTAAATTAGCACCCTTCGCCGACTGTACCATGGGGTACACAACCTTACAGCAGGCTAAATTAGCATCCTTAGCCTACAGTACCATGGGGTACACAACCTTTTAGCAGGCTAAATTAGCCCCGTTAACCTACTGTACCATGGGGTACACAACCTTACAGCAGGCTAAATTAGCACCCTTCGCCTACTGTACCATGGAGTACATGACATATCAACAGGCTGTATTAGGACTGTATTAGCAATGCTAAAGCAGCAGGCTTCACCCCTGTGCTGTGCAGCCCAATGCCCTCACTCCCCCTGCCCCCCCGCCCCCAGTGCTTCTCCTTCCTGCCCCAGATCTGCCTCCCCCAGGTCACTCTGTCCTTGACTGACCTTCCGAAAAAACTGCACAGAAATGTTCAGATGTAAATGATGTGGCCACAGATGCTCTTGGTGTCCCTGTGGTTTGGTTGTTATTCACTTGGACGGGGCTTGCTGGACAGTCTGTACAATTGAGTTTGCACACAAAAGAGGGGGGCGTTGGGGATGGCGGCTACAACAGAGTCTGAGGTACCAAAATGGTCAGCAGTTCCAAAAGCATTACTGAGGAGTCAAGTGCACCAAAATCTGTACAGCAGTTAGGGGTCCCAAAATCTCTACAGTGGAATCAGGGGTCCCAAAATAGCTACAGCAGAGTCAGGGGTCCCAAAATAGCTACAGCAGAGTCAGGGGTCCCAAAATAGCTACAGCAGAGTCAGGGGTCCCAAAATGTCTACATCAGGGGTCAGGGGTCCTAAAATCTCTACAGCAGGGGTCCCAAGATCTCTACACCCGGGGTCAGGGGTCCAAAAAGCTTTACAGCTGAGTCAGGGGTCCCAAAATCTCTACACCGGGGGTGGAGGGTCCTAAAATCTTGACAGCAGAGTCAGGTATATCAAACTCTCTACAGCAAAGTCACTGGTACCGAAATCTGTACAACAGAGACAGGAGTCCCAAAATCTCTACAAGAGAATCAGGGGTCACAAAATCTCTTCAGTAGACTCAGGGGTCCCCAAAGCTTCTGAGGAGGCGGTCAGACGCCCCTCTTTGTGCAGGTCCGCATAGTCACTTTCAAAACTGGTTTTCAGAAGGACACAGAAGGGAAGAAACCAAACAGCTTTGTGCATGTGCTCAGTCATTCACCCCTCTCCCTTCCCATAACACGGAAAATAAAACGAGTATGCGCTCAACACGCCAGCGCCGTGAATGCACAAGTACACATGGAACGCAAACACACTGGATACACCTGCACACTGAACACAGACCTGCGCACTGAACACAGACCTGCGCACTGAACACAGACCTGCACACTGAACACAGACCTGCACACTGAACACAGACCTGCACACTGAACACAGACCTGCACACTGAACACACAGGTACTATGCACTGAAAGACACCTGTGCCCTGAACAGGTTAAACATTCTTACTATCAGCTGCTGCCTGCTGGCCCGTCACGTCCCCACTGAGTCCGTCCTGCTTTTTGATGCGTCTGCTTTCATCTTCTCTCTTTTCTCACGTTCCCCTTCTTTCTGGCTTTCCTTCCCTAACCTGCACTCCTTTTTACAAGTGATGTTTTATTTTTTCCTGCCTACAGGAACCCTGCTGTTAAACAGTTTTTAAACTGAGTTGGGCCCAAGTTAATTTGTATCTTTGTGTACTTTTTAACATGCCTGCACATGATACCCTCAAACAGAGTTCAAACCAGCACAAACTAAACTGTTAGAACAAGAATCTATTAATTTTGGCACTTTTTGAGCTCAAAGAAAGGGGCATGCGAGATCGATCCATGCACAGCAACAGTGAAAGGGTGACATCGTCTCTGAATTCTCGTGAAGTAATTTCACTTCACAATGATACTGCAGTGGTGAAATGGGGACACTGAAACACTTACTTTGCCCAGTCCTGCTCAATGGTTGGTGTTGCTTGGGGGTGGGTGGTAGTTCCAGGCCGGTGTGCAGGTGTGCAGGTTTGACGGCCACTAAGGCAGCTGTTAGTGTTTGCAGGTGCATTTATATACCCCCCGTAGGCACAGATCCAGTGAGAGCAAAGTCTAACCAATCTCTACACTTTATAACTGCACAAATATCTGTGCCCTCTTAACTGCGCACTAATCCCTGTGCCCTCTTAACTGCGCACCAATCTCTGTGCCCTCTTAACTGCGCACCAATCTCTGTGCTCTCTTAACTGCGCACCAATCTCTGTGCCCTCTTAACTGCGCACCAATCTCTGTGCTCTCTTAACTGCGCACCAATCTCTGCTCTCTTAACTGCGTGCCAATCTCTGTGCTCTCTTAACTGCGCACCAATCTCTGTGCCCTCTTAACCGCGCACCAATCTCTGTGCCTTCTTAACTGCGCACTAATCTGTGCTCTCTTAATGGCACACCAATCTCTGTGCCCTCTTAACTGCACACCAATCTCTGTGCCCTCTTAACTGTGCACCAATCTCTGTGCCCTCTTAACTACGCACCAATCTCTGCTCTCTTAACTACGCACCGATCTCTGCTCTCTTAACTGTGCACCAATCTCTGTGCCCTGTAACTACACATTAATCTCTGTGCTCTCTAACTACACACTAATCCTCCCCCCCTCCCCACACACACATGCACACACATACACGCACGCACACACACACACATGCACACACACACACACACATACACACACACACACACACACACACATACACGCACGCACACACAAACATACACGCACGCGCACACACGCACACACACACACAACACCACCTGTCATAATAATACCATCACAGCCTCCTCCTGCCTTCTGACATCACCTCCTGTTTTTAACGGGACTATCTCTGGGACAGCAGCCCTCCAGGCCTCAACCTGTACACCCCTGACCCCCCTCCCCTCAGTCACACACCCCCCTTTGCACCACTGAACTGCCTTTACCAAATCAACGCATTCTCTTCCCGTGTTATGTGCATGGGGCCTGTATGTTCATCTCTTTTTTTATTAAATTCTAAAGTTCTTGAGTGCCTGCTTACAGCATGACATCAGTGTTAATATGTGAGTGGCTGCTGTGTGTAACTATTTCTGAAATGAATGTGTGTTCCTTTATGCTTCATGTTTCTGTGAAAGTTAACTGCACTCACTGTCCTGGTATTGTGCTTGAAGTAACACAGCATCCTGTGCGAATACGGACTGACCTTCTTACTTTAACTGTGCGCTCACAGCATCCTGTGCGATTAGGGACTGACCTTCTTACTTTAACTGTGCGCTCACAGCATCCTGTGCGAATACGGACTGACCTTCTTACTTTAACTGTGCGCTCACAGCATCCTGTGCGATTAGGGACTGACCTTCTTACTTTAACTGTGCGCTCACAGCATCCTGTGCGATTAGGGACTGACCTTCTTACCTTAACTGTGCGCTCACAGCATCCTGTGCGATTAGGGACTGACCTTCTTACTTTAACTGTGCGCTCACAGCATCCTGTGCGATTAGGGACTGACCTTCTTACTTTAACTGTGCGCTCACAGCATCCTGTGCGATTAGGGACTGACCTTCTTACTTTAACTGTGTGCTCTGCTCCGCCCCCCCCCCCCCATCTTTAAATGCTGGCGGCATTTCAGACACGTTTATTAATCTTGTGGAGCTCATTTTTTCCCGGTTCTCATATCCTTGTTTTGAAGTCATACCAGCTCATTTAGTTGTTGGATCGACTGCATAATTTGTGTGTGTGTGTGTGTGTGTGTGTGTGTGTGTGTGTGTGTGTGTGTGTGTGTGTGTGTGTGTGTGTGTGTGTGTGTGTGTGTGTGTGTGTGTGTGTGTGTGTGTGTGTGTGTGTGCGCGCGCTTCTGTAGCCGTGTTTCCATAAACGTATTTTGATGCGCATTTTGCTGTTTATGGAAACAGCAAAATGTGCAAAAAGTACCTCAAATTTGCAAAAAAGTTTTTACGCTCGCTTGAGGTGGTTTTTGCCTTCTTCGAAAAAAGAGTTAATGCGCAAAAAGAGAAATGGAAAGTTTTTTCGAATAAGTTCTGATGTAGCGAACATTTAAGTCACATGACTGATCAGCTGTTTCCGTTGTTGTATGGCCCTTGCTGCGCATGCATTAGAATCATTGCATTTCTCTCTCTTCGTCTCTGGACAGCATGAAACATGGCAAATACTAGCTGAAATGAAAGAACAATTACAAATTGCCCAACTGAAAGTAATTCCTGAAGACCTCTCTCCATTTTTCGCTATAGTTTTTCACTCGTAGACTTGTTTTGTTTCCGGTTTGCGACCTCTTCTTCTACTCTGTTTATTACAGCCATGCGTAACGTAACCTATACCGCCAACTTCTGACGTAACTGCGCTTTGCGTAGCCTGGTTCATTCGCTCCAAACCAGTTAATGGAAACGCTCTTAATTCGCCTTTTCTTTTTTGTGATATTTCAAAAGTTCGCTTAAAATTCGCTTGACAATTTAATGGAAACGCGGCTTGTGTGTGTGTGCGCACGTGTGCGTACGTGTGTGCATGCATGCGTGCATATGTGTGTGTGTATGTGTGTGTGCGTGTTTGTGTGTGTGACTGAGCAGGTTAGAGCTCTGTGACTGTGAGCAGGTTAGAGGTGCTGAGACTCTGAGCAGGTTAGAGGTGCTGAGACTCTGAGCAGGTTAGAGGTGCTGGGACTCTGAGCAGGTTAGAGCTCTGTGACTCTGAGCAGGTTAGAGGTGCTGTGACTCTGAGCAGGTTAGAGCTCTGTGACTCTGAGCAGGTTAGAGCTCTGGGACTCTGAGCAGGTTAGAGCTCTGTGACTCTGAGCAGGTTAGAGGTGCTGTGACTGAGCAGGTTAGAGCTCTGTGACTGAGCAGGTTAGAGGTGCTGAGACTCTGAGCAGGTTAGAGCTCTGTGACTGTGAGCAGGTTAGAGCTCTGTGACTGAGCAGGTTAGAGGTGCTGGGACTCTGAGAAGGTTAGAGCTCTGGGACTCTGAGCAGGTTAGAGCTCTGTGACTGTGAGCAGGTTAGAGGTGCTGGGACTCTGAGCAGGTTAGAGCTCTGGGACTCTGAGCAGGTTAGAGCTCTGTGACTCTGAGCAGGTTAGAGCTCTGTGACTGAGCAGGTTAGAGGTGCTGAGACTCTGAGCAGGTTAGAGGTGCTGAGACTCTGAGCAGGTTAGAGCTCTGTGACTCTGAGCAGGTTAGAGGTGCTGAGACTCTGAGCAGGTTAGAGCTCTGTGACTCTGAGCAGGTTAGAGCTCTGTGACTGAGCAGGTTAGAGGTGCTGAGACTCTGAGCAGGTTAGAGCTCTGTGACTCTGAGCAGGTTGGAGGTGCTGTGACTCTGAGCAGGTTAGAGCTCTGTGACTCTGAGCAGGTTAGAGCTCTGTGACTGAGCAGGTTAGAGGTGCTGAGACTCTGAGCAGGTTAGAGCTCTGTGACTGTGAACAGGTTAGAGTTCTGTGACTGAGCAGGTTAGAGGTGCTGAGACTCTGAGCAGGTTAGAGCTCTGTGACTCTGAGCAGGTTAGAGCTCTGTGACTCTGAGCAGCTTAAAGGTGCTGAGACTCTGAGCAGGTTAGAGATCTGTGACTGAGCAGGTTAGAGGTGCTGAGACTCTGAGCAGGTTAGAGGTGCTGAGACTCTGAGCAGGTTAGAGCTCTGTGACTCTGAGCAGGTTAGAGGTGCTGAGACTCTGAGCAGGTTAGAGCTCTGTGACTCTGAGCAGGTTAGAGGTGCTGAGACTCTGAGCAGGTTAGAGGTGCTGAGACTCTGAGCAGGTTAGAGCTCTGTGACTCTGAGCAGGTTAAGGTGCTGAGACTCTGAGCAGGTTAGAGGTGCTGAGACTCTGAGCAGGTTAGAGCTCTGTGACTCTGAGCAGGTTAGAGCTCTGTGACTGTGAGCAGGTTAGAGCTCTGTGACTCTGAGCAGGTTAGAGGTGCTGAGACTCTGAGCAGGTTAGAGCTCTGTGACTCTGAGCAGGTTAGAGGTGCTGAGACTCTGAGCAGGTTAGAGCTCTGTGACTGTGAGCAGGTTAGAGGTGCTGAGACTCTGAGCAGGTTAGAGCTCTGTGACTCTGAGCAGGTTAGAGCTCTGTGACTGTGAGCAGGTTAGCTCTGTGACTCTGAGCAGGTTAGAGGTGCTGAGACTCTGAGCAGGTTAGAGCTCTGTGACTCTGAGCAGGTTAGAGGTGCTGGGACTCTGAGCAGGTTAGAGGTGCTGGGACTCTGAGCTGGTTAGAGGTGCTGAGACTCTGAGCAGGTTAGAGCTCTGTGACTCTGAGCAGGTTAGAGGTGCTGAGACACCCCACACAAGCGATAATGTTCATGAATCATTTCTTATATAGTTACATATTTATCCTCAACAGTGATATATTACAGCTGCAGGTCATTACTTGTGTGTCTGGTCCATTACCCCCCCCCCCCCAAATCTCTCTCTTTGGACAGTACTGACCCAACAGATGTGGTGCTGTGGCTATTGGATATGTTTCCTGACAAGTTTTAGACTTAAAATAGAATCAACTTACTGTTTGTTAGTCTACACAATTTTGAAAGTGTATGTAGGAGTGCTTATGTTCAGTAAACGAAGGTGACGATTCCCCTCATCGGTGCCTGACCTCCTCACCTCTTTCTGATCGATCGATCAGTGATGAGCCCCCA
The DNA here is from genome assembly GCA_039654925.1 of Anguilla pacifica. NCBI lineage: Eukaryota > Metazoa > Chordata > Actinopteri > Anguilliformes > Anguillidae > Anguilla > Anguilla pacifica. Next base: position 80,035,684 of record CM077285.1, on the reverse strand, counting down.
GACTGTGGGCTGCTGGTGTTGGGCTGAGTCTGCAGCATGTGCTCTCAACGACTGCCTGCTCATTAGGGAAAGGGCTGTGCGTGTGTGTGTCTGTGTCTGTGTGTGGAAAAAGAGGGACAGAGAGAGAGGGAGAAAAGGGTGTAGAGACCTTTTTTGCTGGAAGTTTTGTCAAGTTCAGATGCATTAGTTATAAAATTACAATGTCAATTTGGTTCCAACTCTACCTGTAATATTTTCCATTTAGCTAATATTTTCCATGATATTTTCCCACCATTACTAAATGACTCCAAAGTGTTATTTGAAAAGGCTCTATCGCTAGACTGTTCGCCGTGAGCTTGCGCAATATTTATTGTAACTTCAGGAATGCGAGTCAGCTGAGTTGGTTGAGTCAGTTGAGTCGGTTTGTTTTTGAACAAGCATTTTGCTTCTGTGCTTCTCATCTCTACATTTGATTAAAATACTGATTAAATAAAGTAAATAAATTTAAACAGGTAGGTGTGGGGATAGGTGAGAACCAGTGTGTTCAGAGTCTTTAATTAAGCTTCTGGCCAGTGTAATTTATTCAATTTCTTCCGTTTTGGCAAAGTAAAACCGATCAGTGATGATGACTTTTACATTGTATAAATCACTCTCTCACAGAAGACTGGAATCAGTTATTGGACAGGATTGGCTTTCTGTCTCGAGTCTGAATCACCAGTCTGACTCGCAGAGTTCAGTTGTGCTGGTATTCTGATGGTGCGTGGCTGCTCGCTGCTAAGCATTCTTTTGAAATGAATACTGGCTGTTTCTTATTTAATGAAAGCTCTCTGCCATTTTATTCTGTATTTCTTGGCAAAGAAAGAACCTACCGGCAAATACTTAAACTGTAGAGTCACCACAACCTGAAGGGCCTGGAGGATAATGAGAATATTTCTGCTTGTATTAATAGACCTGAGGGGTCAGCTGCACTCCAACATATCTGTCACGTGTGCCACGCATGTTACATACTCAAACACATCTGTCACGTGTGCCACGCATGTTACATACTCAAACACATCTGTCACGTGTGCCAAGCATGTTACATACTCAAATACATCTGTCACGTGTGGCAAACACGTTACATACTCAGACACATCTGTCACGTGTGCCAAGCATGTTACTCAGACACATCCGTCACGTGTGCCACGCATGTTACATACTCAAACACATCCATCACATGTCCTCAAACATATCCACCGTGTATCCCCAACACGTTACGTACTCAAACACATCCACCATGTGTGCCAAGCATGTTACATTCTGAAACACATCCACCGTGTGTTCCAAACACGTTACATACTCAAACACATCTTTCACGTGTGCCACGCATGTTACATACTCAAACACATCTTTCACCTGATGATGTGGTTGAGTATGTACATACTCAAACACATCTTTCCACCAGATGTGGTTGAGATGTAGCTGCAGGTCTGGTTGAGGCATACCTAAAGGTGTGGTTGAGGTGTAGCTGCAGGTGTGGTTGAGGCGTACCTGCAAGTGTGGCTGAGGTTTAGCTGTAGATATGGTTGAGGTTTAGCTGCAGGTGTGTTAGAGATTTAGCTGTAGATGTGATTGAGGCGTACCTGCAGATGTGTTTGAGGTGTAGCTGTAGATGTGGTTGAGGCGTACCTGCCTGCATCTGGACCAAGGTTTTGTGATCTGTGCTCATGTGGAGTGACCTGGCTCCTACCAAACAGGGACTGCAGCCCTCAGTGCCAGATCCAGGCCATCCGGCCAAGAAACTGCACTCTGCTCTCAGCCTGTGGGGGATGGGGGGGACGGGGGGAACAACGGTGGTGGGACAAGGGGGGGACTCTTCATTCCCAGCTTAAAAAGGAAAAAAGGGGCAGTAAGAGAGGAATGAATGAATGGATAGTGAAGAAAAGGTACAGGTATTTAGAGAGGAGAAGAAAACCAAACTCAGGGGCATGTTTGTGCTTTGTGTGTGTGTTGGTTTCGTGCGTGCGCGTGTTTGTTTTGTGCTTGTGTTTTGGGAGACAGATTGAGGTTAAAGGTCAGGTACATGTAGAACATAGCTTTTTATTCAGCTCTGTTTCTCATTTCCCATAATCCCTGGCGTCAGTGGTGTGTACTGTAAACGTGCTCTCACTGCAGGTCCGCTGACACTCTGGCCTCCTGGGATGTGTGGAATGTGCATAGTTTCCATTCACTTTTTTACTCCTCTTATAAAAATAATTAAATAGGATGTGACCAGATTCAACAATCTGTATGCCCCCTTGGCAGAAACCCCTCACACACACACACACACACTCAAACGCGCACGCGCTCAAACACACGCGCACACACTCACACATGCACACTCAAACAAACTCAAAGACGTGCTCTGCTCATGTATTGCAAAATCAGCTATATGTTGTACATATTCACTATTCTATCTTGAGGTTGTCAGGACAGTGAGAATTGAGTAAAATGTTTTTATGTTCTGAATCCAGGGGTTTTAGCAACTAACACCCACGTTTGACATCTGGCACTCTGAATAGCATGCATAAACAGTTAAAACTTCTCATAGTCCCAAGAAAACCAAGATCAAAATGCAAAAACTAAAAGACAGCAGAATATTCCAAAACGTTAGGGATGAAAATGTAAAAATTCAGGATGACTTGTAGGTAAAAAAAAAAAAAAAAATCAGACCATCCAAACACCAAGCAACACAAGGCCCAGATGCAAGGTGAAGATTCCTCAGATGGCAACGGCAGATACCAACCCCCCCAAAGGTCCACCACAACAGATCTTAAGTGACTGAAGTACTCAGAAATTTTAATAATGTATAGAAAAAGGTCCACATTTTATGGTGTCGCAAGAGAGGGGAAGAAAGAAGCATAGCGTGGTTCCTCTGATTTGGGTAGAGGTGTGGAAGGTTGGAGGTGTGTGTGGGAGATGGGTCAGGCGAAGACTTCTGAAAGCTGACAAATTTACATATTGAAGTAGCCTTATGTTGTTGGAAGCAGGGCTAAGCACTATGATATCAAAAGATTAATTGTCTTACATGAATATGTTAGGTGGTCTGAACTGTGAACTTCCTCTGAAAAAAACATGTTGGTTTATTTCTGCTTCCAACAACAGAGGTGACTGTTGCCAACAAATGACTGTTAAAGCCAGCAGGCTATAATCTCCACGTTCAAGCAAAATAATTTCCATGTAACAAAACCAAATCGCACTGCGTTGGTTCCCATTTGAAACCGGAACTGCTCCTGAAAAATGTAGATTATCTATTATCTATAGACATTAACATTTTCAATCTGTGATCTCAATTAAATGTCACAGATTGCATTCAAATTTAGGAAGGAAAAATGAAAGATGATGTTTTGTGCATTCTTTAGCCACATGGGGTCTCTGAGTTTATAGTTTGAGTGTCCTGTGTCTTCAATAATAAAGTAATAATGCTTTCAAAAGAGTGATATCTCTAGGACACCCCAGGTTTGTATACATTTAGACGACCATCCGGTGACCCTAATTGTCCAAGGATGTTGCCAATGATGTTTGTGGAGGGGAAAGGAGAGAGAGGGAAGTCAGATACATTCCAATGGTGACACAAAATTATTTTGTCTTTCTCAAAGGTGATCTAAAAACTGGATATCTGACAAGATTTTACTTCTACAGTCTGTGGATATAGATGTGATTGCACCTGCCCTTTTCCTACAGAAACAGGTTGTAACGTTGTATGCAGCATCATGTACTCACGTCACCACACTTGTTTTGAAGAAATGCCACTGTGTTCCATCCCACCTTCCCTGTGCCCGCAGGAGAGTTATTAACCCACATGCTAATCTGTGTATGCCTGGCACAGCAGCTCATCTTCTGTGGGACAGCCAGGTAGGTCACTCTGGTGTTAACCTGCTGAATTATAGATACATCAATTCCTCCCACTTTTGCCAGGTAACCAATCATTTCTAATCAGTCAGATCAGCTCGACCCAATGATTCAACTGAATGGTGAAGCTAAGCAGGACTGTTCATGGTTAGTACTGAAGGTAAGCACAGTTGGGCTTGGTTAGCACTGAAGGGATAAGACATTTTTCATGCTGTCACATGCTGCTTCTCTGTCTCTTTCTCATGGGGGAAGGGGAGATGTGGGTATGGGGAAATGTGTGCAGTGGGGACGGGGAGATGTGGGTATGGGAAGATGTGTGCAGTGGGGACGGGGAGATGTGGGTATGGGAAGATGTGTGCAGTGGGGACGGGGAGATGTGGGTATGGGAAGATGTGTGCAGTGGGGAAGGAGATGTGGGTATGGGGAAATGTGTGCAGTGGGGACGGGGAGATGTGGGTATGGGGAGATGTGTGCAGTGGGGACGGGGAGATGTGGGTATGGGGAAATGTGTGCAGTGGGAAAGGGGGGATGTGGGTATGGGGAGGTGTGTGCAGTGGGGAAGGAGATGTGGGTATGGGGAGATGTGTGCAGTGGGGAAGGGGAAATGTGTGCAGTGGGAAAGGGGATGTGTGCAGTGGGGAAGGAGATGTGGGTATGGGGAGATGTGTGCAGTGGGGAAGGGGAAATGTGTGCAGTGGGAAAGGGGATGTGTGCAGTGGGGAATGGGATATGTGTGCAGTGGGGAAGGGGAGATGTTTGCAGTGTAAATGTTCTCATTGTGGAGGTGCGTACTGGGAATTGACCCCAGCATGCAGAATGCCTGCTAATCAGATCCAGATGTCCCATATGCAACACAAACACACAATATTATATACTTGCAACCTTTCAGCACAGACTGTAAGTATTTGGACGGTTCCACAATTTTTGTTGTTTTGGGTCTGTACTGCAGCACATAGGATTTAAATAAAACAATGAATATGATGTTATGGTACAGACTGTGAACTTTGGTTTGTTGTTATGTATATCCATACAGGGTGAACTACATAGATAACACAACCATTTTTACATAGTTCCCTCATTTCCGAGGGACCAAAAGTAATTGAACAATTCACACAGCATCTTGTATCTTATACAAAAACACCTACACATACACACTCATACACTCACACAAACACTACACACACTCCTTACACGCACACATACAAACATGCACACACACTCATACACAAATACCTACACACACACTTACACAAACGCACTCATACACAAATACCTACACACACACACACACACACACACTTATACAAACACACACACTCACACGCACTCATGCACACACACATAAACACACACACGCGTACGCGCACACACACACACACACACATACACACACTAGCAGGTCTGGTTTTTCCATCACAGCCCTGGGCTGTCCAGAGGGTGCATGCCGGAGTGCTCCAGACCTGCAGGGTTTCAGGGGTACCCTGCTGCTCCCAAACAGCTCTGGGGCACACAAACACCGGCCCTGCTTCAGAGTCTGGATCAAACCGGTCCCATTACATGGTTTCCCAGAGCCTGAGCCAGATTGCTTCTGCATCCACCACACTTACACAAAGAGTCTGAGTGTACTTACACACAGGCTCTTAGTCCACTTACACACAGACTCTTAGTGCACTTACACAAAGAATCTGAGTGTACTTACACACAGGCTCTTAGTCCACTTACACACAGACTCTTAGTGCACTTATACACTGATGCTTAGTGCACTTACACACAGGCTCTTAGAGCACTTACACACTGGCTTTCAGTGCACTTACACACTGGCTCTCGGTGCACTTACACACAGTCTCTTAGAGCACTTAAACACTGGCTTTCAGTGCACTTACACACTGGCTCTCGGTGCACTTACACACAGTCTCTTAGAGCACTTAAACACTGGCTTTCAGTGCACTTACACACTGGCGCTCAGTTCACTTACACACTGGCTCTTAGAGCACTTACACACCGGTTCTCAGTGCACTTACATACAGACTCTTAGAGCACTTACATACAGACTCTTAGAGCACTTACACACAGGCTCTTAGTGCACTTACGCACTGGCTCTCAGTGCATTTACACACCGGTTCTCAGTGCACTTACATACAGACTCTTAGAGCACTTACACACAGGCTCTTAGTGCACTTACGCACTGGCTCTCAGTGCACTTACGCACTGGCTCTTAGAGCACTTACACACCGGTTCTCAGTGCACTTACGCACTGGCTCTTAGAGCACTTACACACAGGCTCTCAGTGCACTTACACACAGGCTCTCAGTGCACTTACACACAGGCTCTTAGTGCACTTACACACCGGTTCTCAGTGCACTTACATACAGACTCTTAGAGCACTTACACACAGGCTCTTAGTGCACTTACGCACTGGCTCTTAGAGCACTTGTACTCAGGTGGTTGGGGGGCTGGGGGGTCATGACTCACATTCCCACACATACGTAGTAAAGGCTCTCACCATGAGCAGTCACTGGCTCTTCTGCTGTGCTGTGTGTGGCCTGTAGGGTGTAAAATATTCACTGTCCTTGGGGGCTTAAAACTGTTGGTTTTCCACCCTCCCTTTATCTGGGAGTCAGGTGTGAAGGTCTGGCCAAACAGTAGCACTAATTGTTCAGTTTATTACCTGGGATAAAAGAAAATCAAGGCCAGATTTGGATTTGAGGGCTAGATTTAGGTATCTATTGTCTAGGGGTTGAAAGTGAGAGCAAGAAAGAGACAGAACTATAAAAATGGAATGACTTCATTCCCATCTCTCCTCTAAAAAAAGATTGCTGAAATGATACCATTTCCAACTGAAAAAAGAAAGGTTCACAGAATTTGCCAGAATTCTCATCTTCCAAAAATTGCACTCTATTTAGATTTCCTCTGTCCAAACAAGTCCAACTGCAGGACAGAGGAAGGAATGGCGGGGACCTCAGACTGCACGCTGAGACTCCGTGCCCTCAGGGCCCACGTGCAAGCAGGACTCTTTCTCCTCCGTCTGCAGTAATGCTGCCTCAGCTGAAACCAGCCACAGAGGGAGCTGTGACACAGAATCTGCATGTTCACCACATACTGCACACACAGGACAGAGCTTAGACACACTGCACACAGGACAAAGCTTAGACACACTGCACACAGGAGAGTTTAGACACACAGGACAGAGCTTAGACACTGCACACACAGGACAGAGCTTAGACACACTGCACACACAAGACAGCTTACACACACTGCACACACAGGACAGAGCTTAGACACACTGCACACACAGGACAGAGCTTAGACACTGCACACACAAGACAGAGCTTAGACACACTGCACACAGGACAAAGCTTAGGCACACTGCACACACAGGACAGAGCTTAGACACACTGCACACACAGGACAGAGCTTAGACACTGCACACACAAGACAGAGCTTAGACACACTGCACACAGGACAAAGCTTAGGCACACTGCACACACAGGACAGAGCTTAGACACTGCACACACAAGACAGAGCTTAGACACACTGCACACACAGGACAGAGCTTAGGCACACTGCACACACAGGACAGAGCTTAGACACACTGCACACACAGGAAAGAGCTTAGACACACTGCACACACAGGAAAGAGCTTAGACACACTGCACACACAGGACAGAGCTTAGACACACTGCACACACAGGACAGAGCTTAGACACACTGCACACACAGGACAGAGCTTAGACACACTGCACACACAGGACAGAGCTTAGACACTGCACACACAGGACAGATCTTAGACACACTGCACACACAGGACAGAGCTTAGACACACTGCACACACAGGAAAGAGCTTAGACACACTGCACACACAGGAAAGAGCTTAGACACACTGCACACACAAGACAGCTTAGACACACTGCACACACAAGACAGATCTTAGACACACTGCACACACAGGACAGAGCTTAGACACACTGCACACACAGGACAGAGCTTAGACACACTGCACACACAGGACAGAGCTTAGACACACTGCACACAGGACAGAGCTTAGACACACTGCACACAGGACAGATCTTAGACACACTGCACACACAGGAAAGAGCTTAGACACACTGCACACACAGGACAGAGCTTAGACACACTGCACACACAAGACAGCTTAGACACACTGCACACACAGGACAGAGCTTAGACACACTGCACACACAGGACAGAGCTTAGACACACTGCACACAGGACAGAGCTTAGACACACTGCACACACAGGACAGAGCTTAGACACACTGCACACACAGGACAGAGCTTAGACACACTGCACACACAGGACAGAGCTTAGACACACTGCACACACAGGACAGAGCTTAGACACACTGCACACACAGGACAGAGCTTAGACACACTGCACACACAGGACAGAGCTTAGACACACTGCACACACAAGACAGAGCTTAGACACACTGCACACACAGGACAGATCTTAGACACACTGCACATACAGGACAGAGCTTAGACGCTGCACACACAGGACAAAGCTTAGACACACTGCACACAGGAGAGCTTAGACACACAGGACAGATCTTAGACACACTGCACATACAGGACAGAGCTTAGACACTGCACACACAAGACAGAGCTTAGACACACTGCACACAGGACAAAGCTTAGACACACTGCACACAGGAGAGCTTAGACACACAGGACAGATCTTAGACACACTGCACATACAGGACAGAGCTTAGACACACTGCACACAGGACAGATCTTAGACGCTGCACACACAGGACAGAGCTTAGACACACTGCACACACAGGACAGAGCTTAGACACACTGCACACAGGACAGAGCTTAGACACACTGCACACAGGACAGATCTTAGACGCTGCACACAGGACAGAGCTTAGACACACTGCACACACAGGACAGAGCTTAGACACACTGCACACAGGACAGAGCTTAGACACTGCACACACAGGACAGAGCTTAGACACACTGCACACAGGACAGAGCTTAGACACTGCACACACAGGACAGATCTTAGACACATTGCACACAGGACAGAGCTTAGACACACTGCACACAGGGCAGAGCTTAGACACACTGCACACACAGGGCAGATCTTAGACACACTGCACACAGGGCAGAGCTTAGACACTCTGCACACAGGACAGAGCTTAGACACACTGCACACACAGGACAGAGCTTAAACACTGCACACACAGGACAGAGCTTAGACACTGCACACACAGGACAGATCTTAGACACACTGCACACAGGACAGAGCTTAGACACACTGCACACACAGGGCAGATCTTAGACACACTACACACAGGGCAGATCTTAGACACACTGCACACAGGACAGAGCTTAGACATACTGCACACAGGACAGAGCTTAGACACGCTGCACACACAGGACAGAGCTTAGACACTGCACACACAAGACAGAGCTTAAACACACTGCACACAGGACAGAGCTTAGACAGACTGCACACACAGGACAGAGCTTAGACACTGCACACACAGGACAGAGCTTAAACACTGCACACACAGGACAGAGCTTAGACACTGCACACACAGGACAGAGCTTAGACACACTGCACACACAGGGCAGAGCTTAGACACACAGGACAGAGCTTAGACACACTGCACACACAGGACAGAGCTTAGACACACTGCACACAGGACAGATCTTAGACACACTGCACACACAGGACAGATCTTAGACACACTGCACACACAGGGCAGATCTTAGACACACTGCACACACAGGACAGAGCTTAGACACACTGCACACAGGACAGAGCTTAGACACACTGCACACACAGGACAGAGCTTAGACACACTGCACACACAGGACAGAGCTTAGACACTGCACACACAGGACAGATCTTAGACACACTGCACACACAGGGCAGATCTTAGACACACTGCACACACAGAAAAGAGCTTAGACACACTGCACACACAGGACAGAGCTTAGACACACTGCACACACAGGGCAGAGCTTAGACACTACACACACAGGGCAGAGCTTAGACACACTGCACACAGGGCAGAGCTTAGACACACAGGACTGAGCTTACACTGTGCACACAGGACAGAGCTTACACACACTGCACACACAGGACAGCTTACACACACAGGACAGAGCTTAGACACTATACACACAGGACAGAGCTTACATACACTGCACACACAGGACAGAGCTTAGACACTATACACACGGGACAGAGCTTACACACACTGCACACACAGGACAGAGCTTAGACAGACTGAGCTGTCCCTGTTTCTCTGTCTTTCTACCTCTGTCCATCTGTCCTCATCTCTCTGTTCTTCTCCCTCTGTGCCCCTGTCTCTCTCCCTCTGTCCCTGCCATTCCCTAATTGTCTGTCTATATTCTTCCTATGCTATGAATCCCCAGCTAATCTTCTGAGCCTTTGCCAGCTGCCTGACCTTATTTGCTAGAGTTCGTTCTTTTCTTCAGATTGTTGGACAAATAATTAAAATTGCAGTCATATCTATTTTCAGTGCATGTGCAATAGGCTGGGGTGTTTGATTATACGTAACATAATATTCTTGCATTTTTGGATTTTGAAAACTATTAGAAAATTGTCATACAGATAAAATATAAGTATGTATGTCTTGCACAACAGAATTAATACAGTTTAAAAACAAGGAGCCAAAAAACCAATTTGCCCATGCACTCATTTGGTGTGTGCTCCTTTTTCACAACAAAGATGAGATGATCCTGCATCATTAGTTCTTTATTGAAACTACTATACAATATTTTATTCTGCATAAACAGGAATAAGCTCTTACTGAATAAACAAAGAAAGAAATTCTGGCTATTCACCATGGCAGGTTGGCCTATTTGGATAGTAGATAGTTTTGCAGAAGATGCATTAATTGGCTTTTGCCTGCAGAGCTGAACGACGCATTTAATGATTTAACCAACAAAACAACCATTTTCTGATCAGGTCAAGATCACAGTTAGGTCTGTTTAAATTCATCAAGCTCATACAGACCCAAACCCAAGTAAAGATATACAAATACTGTCTTCATGAAAACAACACAAGCACAGGGCTTCCAAATGCTTTAGATCACAGCTCACACAAGCACTTATGAAAGATTTATGGACCGAAGACTATATTTCCACATATTAGAGTAACCACAAGAGGAAACATTTATGATTAAAAATAATAATAAAACAAAATGAAAACCCAAATTATACCCAGCTGGAATGCTCTGGGCTTCTGCACAAACTGTGGTTACAGTCACTGAAGAAATTACTGATCATCCTGTTCCTCTCTCTCTCTCGTCCTCTCTCCCTCTCTCATTCATTCTCTCATTTTCTCCCTCTCTCTCTTCCTCTCATGCATTCTCTTTCACTCTCTCTCTTCCCCTCTCCCCCTCACTCATTCATTCTCTCTCACTCTTCCTCTCTCTTCACCTCTCCTCTCTCATTCACTAGCTATGTCTCTTGAATTCTCTCTCTCTTCCTCTCCCCCTCTCTCATTCATTCTCTCTCCCTCTCTCTTCCCCGCTCCTCTCTCATTCACTCACTGTGTCTCTATCATTTTCTCTCTCTTCCCCACCCTCTCTCATTCACTAGCTATGTCTCTCTTGCATTCTCTCTCTTCCCCTCCCTCTCTCTCATTCACTCACTGTGTCCCCCTCTCTAATTCTCTTTCTCTCTGTCTCTCTCCTTCCCACACTGGCTTTCTCTTTCCGTTCCCCTTTTGCTCCCTCATTCTCTCTCTCTGTATTATTGGCATGACCACACAGGCATAGAATTGCAAAGCAATAATTTACTTAAAATCTCACTGTCTCTCTGTCTCCCTCTTTATCTCTCCCTTTCGGTCCAATATTTCTCCTGTTTCTCTTTCTCTCTTTCATACTCAAATCAACTTCTTTGACAAAGTAAACATTTAGTCACTTTGCAAAATCAGCAATAATCGACTAGGAAAAGAAGAAACAGAAGCCTCGCCCTAACTCCTAGCATCTTAATCCATGTCTCACCCCAACACTAATCTCAGTATCTTAATCCATGTCTCACCCTAATCCTGATCCCAGCAGCATGATATATGCCTCACCCTAACCCTAATCCCAGCATCTTAATCCATGTCTCACCCTAACCCTAATCTCAGCATCTTAATCCATATCTCACTCTAACCCTAATCCCAGTATCTTAATCTGTGTCTCACCCCAACCCTAATCTCAGCATCTTAATCCCTGTCCCACCCTAACCCTAATCTCAGCATCTTAATCCGTATCTAACCCTAATCTCAGTATCTTAATCCATGTCTCACCCTAACCCTAATCTCAGCATCTTAATCCATATCTCACTCTAACCCTAATCCCAGTATCTTAATCTGTGTCTCACCCCAACCCTAATCTCAGCATCTTAATCCCTGTCCCACCCTAACCCTAATCTCAGCATCTTAATCCGTATCTAACCCTAATCTCAGTATCTTAATCCATGTCTCACCCTAACCCTAATCTCAGCATCTTAATCTGTTTCTCGCCCTAACCCTAATCTCAGTATCTTAATCCCTCTCACCCTAACCCTAATCTCAGCATCTTAATCCATATCTCACCCTAACCCTAATCTCAGCATCTTAATCCGTGTCTCACCCTAACCCTAATCTCAGCATCTTAATCCATGTCTCACACTAATCCTGATCCCAGCAGCATGATACATGTCTCACCCTAACACTAATCTCAGCATCTTAATCCGTAGCTCACCCTAACCCTAATTGCAGCATATTAATCCATATCTCACCCTAACACTAATCTCAGCATATTAATCCATATCTCACCCTAACACTAATCCCAGCATCTTAATCCATATCTCGCCCTAACCCTAATCTCAGCATCTTAATCCATGTCTAGCTTGATCCATGTTTCTGTGCAGTTTTTCTGATAAGGACACAACAGTAATCTGAATTTTCCTCTGATCCTCTGAATTCTGTGTGTGGAAATCTCACACCAAGCAGAAGGGATAGGAAATGTAAAAGTTATTTGAATCTTTTTCATGTTATCCATTAAAATAAATGTTTCCCCCGTACCTGTATATTACTGTTTAACTCAACCCTAACTGTTGGCATCTTCCAATGTACCAGGGTTCTTCCCACCCGGATATTTTTTCTTGCCACTGTTTGAATTATTATTCTTTTTTTATTTATTCTCACTTTCAGAATTTTTGGGGATTTCAGGCTCAGGCTACTTTTTCATATTTCCTGTTTCTGAGAAAAGCATCTTTGAAGCAGTGCTGTGTTTTCAGTCTGTTAGCGAAGAGAGAGAGAGATTCATATCTCTCTTGTAATCTGGGAGAGATTGTAATCTGGGATTCTCACATTATGCACCTGGCTGATTGCATCATAAAGCATTAAGTGTTGCCCCATTGTGACATCACTGAGGGCGGCGGCCATAAAGGCTTTAAATGGGCGGCAGTGAGAGAGGTGGTTTTTTTTTGTGATAGTATTTACCGGGCCATGCATGGCCCCGATGGTTATCAAGAGCAGGAAACCACTCTATGACTGTTAGGAAGCAGGGGGCAGGGCCCAGTGCAATTCCCTTGCATTAGATTGGTCTGTTGAGGTCTGGGCTGGTTTTATTTACTGAGCCCATTGAATGGTTGTTCCTGAAAACCATGACCTCATTGCTACTGGGGTTGGGGTGGGGGGGTTGTCCAGGCAGAATGGGGGTATCAAATGTACGGCAGCTTTACAAACCACGGAAACGTTCTACTGCAGCCCCTCCTGCCCTCTCCCCCCTGCTGCTCTGCTGGTGCGTGTGAGTGTGTGTGTGGCACTCCCACATGACACGGAAATGAGCAAGGCCATCGGTGTGTGGGCACATGGGTGTGCAATGACTGCAGCAGCACTTTCCAGTGGGATGTGTGTGGGGTCTACTGTGGGGTCTACTGATCTTCTGAAGATATAACAGATCGGCCCCTTCAGCTGCCTGATCGGCTAGCACCAATGTTTGAATGTGATGAGTAGGTGGTGAGGAAAGGGCGGATTATACAGGGAGAATCTGCACACCCAGTGAGGTGCCATGGTGTTCTCAGAGGGGAACAGTCATTTTCCAGCACCGCTCCAGATTCCTGGCAGCGGAGGAGGGGTGTAACTGCAGTGCCAGCTAGGGTCAGTGAAAGGCCAAGCAGGGTGGAGGTCTCATTGGGAAATACAGAGTATCAGTTTCAACCAAGCTGAACTTCAGGTGATAGATTGCCCTCCAATTTGAGAGGTCTTGTAGGCAAGCTGAGATACCTGCTGAGCTGCGTGCTGAGCTGTGTGATGTGTGCTGAGATGCGTGCTGAGCTGCGTGCTAAGATGTGTGATGTGTGCTGAGCTGCGTGCTGAGCTGCGTGCTGAGCTGTGTGCTGAGCTGCGTGCTGAGCTGTGTGATGTGTGCTGAGTTGTGTGCTGAGCTGTGTGATGTGTGCTGAGATGCGTGCTGAGCTGCGTGCTGAGATGTGTGATGTGTGCTGAGCTGTGTGCTGAGCTGCGTGCTGAGATGTTTGCTGAGCTGCGTGCTGAGATGTGTGATGAGATGTGTGCTGAGCTGTGAGCTGTGTGATGAGATGTGTGATGTGTGCTGAGCTGTGTGCTGAGATGTGTGCTGAGCTGTGTGATGTGTGCTGAGCTGTGTCCTGAGCTGTGTGCTGAGCTGCATGCTGAGCTGTGTGATGTGTGCTGAGCTGCGTGCTGAGGTGTGTGTGAGATGTGTGCTGAGCTGCATGCTGAGATGTGTGCTGAGCTGTGTGATGAGATGTGTGATGTGTGCTGAGCTGTGTGCTGAGATGTGTGCTGAGCTGTGTGATGTGTGCTGAGCTGCGTGCTGAGATGTGTGATGAGATGTGTGATGTGTGCTGAACTGTGTGCCGAGCTGCTTGCCGAGATGTGTGCTGAGCTGTGTGCTGAGCTGCGTGATGTGTGTTGAGTTGTGTGCTGAGATGTGTGCTGAGCCGTGTGATGTGTGCTGAGCTGTGTGATGTGTGCTGAGCTGCGTGCTGAGCTGCGTGCTGAGATGTGTGCTGAGCTGTGTGATGTGTGCTGAGCTGCGTGCTGAGCTGTGTGATGTGTGCTGAGATGTGTGCTGTGTGCTGAGTTGTGTGCTGAGATGTGTGATGTGTGCTGAGCTGCGTGCTGAGCTGTGTGCTGAGCTGCGTGCTGAGCTGTGTGATGTGTGCTGAGTTGTGTGCTGAACTGCGTGCTGAGCTGTGTGATGTGTGCTGAGATGTGTGCTGTCTGCTGAGATGTGTGCTGTCTGCTGAGATGTGTGATGTGTGCTGAGCTGCATGCTGCAGAAAAAACAAACAAAAAAAACTATGTTGATGTGATTTTGTCGTTTACTATATTAGGCATATTAAGTAATACTGTAGCTTATTCTTCTGCCTAGTTGGCTTTGCAGAGGTTAGGTCCGAATAGTGTTCACTGTGTGAACTGTGCTCTTGGCTAGAAATAGCTGTACAAAATAAGTATTGTACCTTACTGAACCTGTGTTTAGTAGTTGTCTATGACCATGAAGTGCACTTTTTGTACGTTGCTTTGGATAAAAGCGTCTGCCAAATGAATGTAATGTAATGTCCGTTCTTTATTTTTGGTGAAATATGCATTTTAAATTTATCGTCCGATTTCCATCCGGTTGAGAATGTTATCGACTTGGTACGTCACAAGTATAGTAACCACTCCCCTTTCCACGCCCCATAAAGAAATCTGACCGGACACACTGTCCTGCTACAAGTGTGCTGTGAAGTTTAGGTAGCAAACAACAAGGCTGAATCCTTCTGACGTAATTTACATAGAAACTATAAGCTCAGATCGCCTAGTTTCACTCACTGTGGCCAAACGGAATCAATAACGTTTCAGAAAATATATAACTTTAAAAGGTTTAATTCAATCTTCTGGGACTGTTGCCGTTTATTGAGGGTGCGAAAGAAAAATTTGGTGCCGCTGACTATAATCAAATGTTTTTCAGATTTACCGTTCGATTGAGCAAGTATCAGTCAAAGTACATTTTTATGGGTTAGTGCTGTCCGATTGTGCTAGCCACTTAACATTAACCTTGTACGGTGATCAGTAAAGGCTAACAGCACAGCACCACTTAATTATTTTCACTTCTATCACCACTGTAATGAACTAAAAAAAGGCGACAAACTACCTTTTCTGTGAGAAATGTATTGGCGAGCTCACGCGCATACACTGCTGGAGACATTCTAAAGCTCCGTTTTGCCCTCCCTACTGTCATTCAGATTGCTGTGATAGCTCATTCTAAATCATATTTGGGGACCCATGGATAACTCGTGACCCATAGTTATTATATTTGACTAACGTTAGGTTCACTTATTAGAGTGCCTTTTAAGGACTACTAGGCTATCTGGTTGGTTATATTCATTTATAGCTAGCTAGCTAATGTTAGCTAGCTATGTAGTTTGCTTTCATAATGTAATGTTATCGATAACGTTAGTTAGCTAGTTTGATTTCATAAGGACGTTATAGTTGTGGTTTTATCTTAACTTGGCTAACTAGCTAGCAAAAATTATTATTGGATGTAAGTCAACGTCCGTAGCTATCGATACTTGATATACTAAGTTAGCTAGCTTGTAAAAATTCAGTCTCCCAAGATGAGCGCGTATCATGGAGGTAGCTATGGTAATGGGGCACGGTCTGTCAATCATAGCTAACTGACAGTTCTCATTACCATGCCCAGACAGTTCATGTGAATTTTTATAGTGGGAAATTTAGGCTTAGAAAAATACGTTTTAAAAGACATTTAAATCACTGAATAATAAAAAAATTATGCACATTTGTTTTGTTGTTGCCTAAATACAACTGGCAAGTGTCACATTCAACCACCATGTTACTCCTTTAAGTAAATACGAAACCTGTGTTGAGTTTTTTTTTTTTCATTCAACATTTTTATGTGAGCCCTGTATCAGGATACAAAGCTTATTGTTGGCAGAGTGTATTGTCAGATTTATAGTGTAAGCCTATCAACAGTAGGAGGATTACGGACATTTAATGAGATGCAAACTCCAGCTCCCCCCCCCCCCCCCCCCCCATGCGGTGCTGTCTCTTGTGAGAACGCTCTGATTAAGTGGATGGAAAGCTTTTGAAGATGAAGAGGCTGTCGCCCATCATGTGGATTTGCTTAGATCTTCATTCAGGAGGAGCAGCGGATGAAAACACTCAGTGATTTATGTGAAACATTTTAGCAGCATTTGTTTTTTGTGTTTTTCCACAATGCTGTTTTTAATAAATCTGAAAGGGAAATATTTTACTGTATTGAATCACTCCCATGATTCATGGAGCTGAGCACGCGACTTATGGAAAAATCTGCACCAATTTTCCACTCAGACGAAAGAAAATGGATTTACCATCATCGATGATGAAGAGGAAAGAGAAAAAGACAGAGAGGGGCTTGTAGTGGCGACTGTGTTGGATTGGGATTCCCTCTTTAGTGGCGACTCTGCTGAATTGAGTAAGATTCGCTCTTTAGTGGTGACTCTGTGCTGGATTGGGATTCACTCTGTAGTGGTGACTCTACTGGATTGAGTGAGATTCGCTCTGTAGTGGTGACTCAGTGCTGGATTGAGATTCGCTCTGTAGTGGTGACTCTACTGGATTGAGTGAGATTCGCTCTGTAGTGGTGACTCTGTGCTGGATTGAGTGAGATTCGCTCTTTAGTGGCGACTGTGCTGGATTGAGTGAGATATAGAATGTAACAGTAATAATGTTCATAGTGTTATAGAATGGAACAGTAATAATGTTCATAGTGTTATAGTATGAAACAGTAATAATGTTCATAGTGTTATAGAATGGAACAGTAATAGTGTTCATAGTGTTATAGAATGGAAGAGGAGTAATGTTTGTAGTGTTATAGAATGGAATAGTAATTGTGTTCATAGTGTTAGAGAATGCAACAGTAGTAATGTTCATAGTGTTCTAGAATGGAACAGTAATAATGTTCATAGTGTTATAGTATGAAACAGTAGTAATGTCATAGTGTTATAGAATGGAACAGTAATAGTGTTCATAGTGTTATAGAATAGAACAGTAGTAATGTCAGTGTTATAGAATGGAACAGTAATAGCGTTCATAGTGTTATAGTATGAAACAGTAGTAATGTCATAGTGTTATAGAATGGAACAGTAATAGTGTTCATAGTGTTATAGAATAGAATAGTAGTAATGTCATAGTGTTATAGAATAGAACAGTAATAATGTTCATAGTGTTCGTAGTGTTTATAGTGTTAGAGCAGCCTCCCTCCCCATTGAGTAGCCGTACAGGATGAGTTCAGGCCTCCGGGATGTTATGAGTGTGGCGCTCTCTCCACTCCGCTCGTGAGGATTCCTGTGCTGTCTGTGGGCCCCACCCAGCGCATCTATGGGCCCCACTCAGCGTGTCTGTGGGCCCCACCCAGCGCATCTATGGGCCCCACTCAGCGTGTCTGTGGGCCCCACCCAGCACGTCTGCCCACTCAGCGCGTCTGTGGGCCCCACCCAGCGCATCTATGGGCCCCACTCAGCCCGTCTGTGGGCCCCACCCAGCACGTCTGCCCACTCAGCGCGTCTGTGGGCCCCACCCAGCGCATCTATGGGCCCCACTCAGCCCGTCTGTGGGCCCCACCCAGCACGTCTGCCCACTCAGCGCGTCTGTGGGCCCCACCCAGCGCATCTATGGGCCCCACTCAGCCCGTCTGTGGGTCCCACCCAGCACGTCTGCCCACTCAGCGCGTCTGTGGGCCCCACCCAGCGCATCTATGGGCCCCACTCAGCCCGTCTGTGGGCCCCACCCAGCACGTCTGCCCACTCAGCGCGTCTGTGGGCCCCACCCAGCACATCTGCCCACTCAGCGCGTCTGTGGGCCCCACCCAGCGCATCTATGGGCCCCACTCAGCCCGTCTGTGGGCCCCACCCAGCACGTCTGCCCACCCAGCGCATCTATGGGCCCCACCAGCACGTCGTCCCAGTCAGCATGTCTGTGGGCCCCACCCAGCGCATCAGCCCACTCAGCGCGTCTGTGGGCCCCTCCCAGTGTGTCTGTGGGCCCCTCCCAGCGTGTCTGTGGGCCCCACCCAGCGCGTCTGTGGGCCCCCTGCAACCCGCCCCTCGTCTTCCGCCCTCTGTCCCCTACCCCTCACCGCTCATTACCCGCCCCGGGGAGATGGATTTAGAGGCCAGTCGTTGGGGGTGAAGGTGGGCCGCTGGGTGTGGAGCGCTGTGGAGAGAGAACCACATGCCTTACCCTCGCTTCACCTCAGAGTGCAGAGTTAACCTTGAGTAAAGCAGCACAGGCGCTTCACCTCAGAGTGCAGAGTTAACCTTGAGTAAAGCAGCACAGGCGCTTCACCTCGGAGTGCAGAGTTAACCTTGAGTAAAGCAGCACAGGCGCTTCACCTCGGAGTGCAGAGTTAACCTTGAGTAAAGCAGCACAGGCGCTTCACCTCGGAGTGCAGAGTTAACCTTGAGTAAAGCAGCACAGGCGCTTCACCTCGGAGTGCAGAGTTAACCTTGAGTAAAGCAGCACAGGCGCTTCACCTCGGAGTGCAGAGTTAACCTTGAGTAAAGCAGCACAGGCGCTTCACCTCGGAGTGCAGAGTTAACCTTGAGTAAAGCAGCACAGGCGCTTCACCTCGGAGTGCAGAGTTAACCTTGAGTAAAGCAAAACAGGAAAGGCTCAGGAAGTGACCCTTTTCCAACTGGAAATATGCAGAATTCCTCTGCAAAACCATAAAAAAACCATCTTGAATTTGATCTGACTTTCAAAGCAGATCTTAAATGAGTGGGTGATTCATGTTTTCCAAAAGGAGAGGAGGAGGAGGAAATGTATCTCTCTCATTACAGAGGGGAAAAATAAAAGTCAGGGTGGTCTGGCTTTCTCTGTCATCTACAAAATAGACATTTATCAATGTGATGTGCCTGTGAGGGAAGACAGGTGGAGGTGTGATAGTCAGACAGGTAGAGGTGAGCTGGGTGGCGATGTAATGGGTCAGGTGGAGATTAACTGGGTGGAGATTTCATGGGACAGTTGGAGGTGAGCTGGGTGGTGGTTTGGGGACAGGTGGAGGTATGCTGGGTGGAGGTTTGGTGGGACAGGTGGAGGTGAGCTGGTTTGAGGTTTGATGGGACAGGTGGAGATCAGCTGGGTGGAGGTTTGATGGGACAGGTGGAGATGAACTGGGTGGAGGTTTGATGGGACAGTTGGAGGTATGCTGGGTGGAGGTTTGATGAGACAGGTGGAGGTGAGCTGGGTGGAGGTTTGATGGGACAGGTGGAGGTGAGCTGGGTGGAGGTTTGATGGGACAGTTGGAGGTGAGCTGGGTGGAGGTTTAATGGAACAGGTGGCGGTGAGCTGGGTGGAGGTTTGATGGGATGGTTGGAGGTATGCTGGGTGGAGGTTTGGGTGAAGGTGTGCTGGGTCGAGGTTTGATGGATCAGGTGGAGGAGACTCTGCCCTGTGCGGGCCGGTCAGGCTGCTGTGGTGTGAGAGCAGGTTTACCCAGCAGCCTCTCTGCCCTGTGCGGGCCGGTCAGGCTGCTGTGGTGTGAGAGCAGGTTTACCCAGCAGCCTCTCTGCCTTGTGCGGGCCGGTCAGGCTGCTGTGGTGTGAGAGCAGGTTTACCCAGCAGCCTCTCTGCCTTGTGCGGGCC
Source organism: Anguilla pacifica (assembly GCA_039654925.1). Lineage (NCBI taxonomy): Eukaryota > Metazoa > Chordata > Actinopteri > Anguilliformes > Anguillidae > Anguilla > Anguilla pacifica. The sequence goes on along the minus strand of CM077285.1, from coordinate 80,015,185 downwards.
GGTCAGGCTGCTGTGGTGTGAGAGCAGGTTTACCCAGCAGCCTCTCTGCCCTGTGCGGGCCGGTCAGCCTGCTGTGGTGTGAGAGCAGGTCTACCCAGCAGCCTCTCTGCCCTGTGCGGGCCGGTCAGGCTGCTGTGGTGTGAGAGCAGGTCTACCCAGCAGCCTCTCTGCCCTGTGCGGGCCGGTCAGGCTGCTGTGGTGTGAGAGCAGGTTTACCCAGCAGCCTCTCTGCCCTGTGCGGGCCGGTCAGGCTGCTGTGGTGTGAGAGCAGGTTTACCCAGCAGCCTCTCTGCCCTGTGCGGGCCGGTCAGGCTGCTGTGGTGTGAGAGCAGGTTTACCCAGCAGCCTCTCTGCCCTGTGCGGGCCGGTCAGGCTGCTGTGGTGTGAGAGCAGGTCTACCCAGCAGCCTCTCTGCCTTGTGCGGGCCGGTCAGGCTGCTGTGGTGTGAGAGCAGGTCTACCCAGCAGCCTCTCTGCCCTGTGCGGGCCGGTCAGGCTGCTGTGGTGTGAGAGCAGCGATGTGTCACTGAATGTGCTGTTTATAGTGCGCTAACACATGCGTGCTAACCAACGCACAAACACTCTGGCATGTGCAAGCGGGAGCCTGAGTCCAGCGCCGGCGCCCCTCCCCCGCCCCCCTCCCCTGCCCGCGGCCCGTTATGCAAGCCCAGAATCATCTGGCATGTAGCAAAGCACACTTCACATTTCTCCTTTTCCTAGAAAGGACTGTGTTTGGTGCGGGACGGGGTGTGTGAGTGCAGTTTGGTGCGGGACGGGGTGTGTGAGTGCTGTTTGGTGCAGGACGGGGTGTGTGAGTGCTGTTTGGTGCGGGACGGGGTGTGTGTGAGTGCTGTTTGGTGCGGGACGGGGTGTGTGAGTGCTGTTTGGTGTGGGACGGGGTGTGTGTGAGTGCAGTTTGGTGTGGGACGGGGTGTGTGAGTGCAGTTTGGTGCGGGACGGGGTGTGTGAGTGCTGTTTGGTGCGGGACGGGGTGTGTGAGTGCTGTTTGGTGTGGGACGGGGTGTGTGAGTGCTGTTTGGTGTGGGACGGGGTGTGTGAGTGCTGTTTGGTGCGGGACGGGGTGTGTGAGTGCTGTTTGGTGCGGGACGGGGTGTGTGAGTGCTGTTTGGTGTGGGACGGGGTGTGTGAGTGCTGTTTGGTGCGGGACGGGGTGTGTGAGTGCTGTTTGGTGCGGGACGGGGTGTGTGAGTGCAGTTTGGTGTGGGACGGGGTGTGTGAGTGCTGTTTGGTGTGGGACGGGGTGTGTGAGTGCTGTTTGGTGCGGGACGGGGTGTGTGAGTGCTGTTTGGTGTGGGACGGGGTGTGTGAGTGCTGTTTGGTGCGGGACGGGGTGTGTGAGTGCTGTTTGGTGCGGGACGGGGTGTGAGTGCTGTTTGGTGCGGGACGGGGTGTGTGAGTGCAGTTTGGTGTGGGACGGGGTGTGTGAGTGCTGTTTGGTGTGGGACGGGGTGTGTGAGTGCAGTTTGGTGCGGGACGGGGTGTGTGAGTGCTGTTTGGTGTGGGACGGGGTGTGTGAGTGCAGTTTGGTGCGGGACGGGGTGTGTGAGTGCTGTTTGGTGCGGGACGGGGTGTGTGAGTGCTGTTTGGTGTGGGACGGGGTGTGTGAGTGCTGTTTGGTGTGGGACGGGGTGTGTGAGTGCTGTTTGGTGCGGGACGGGGTGTGTGAGTGCTGTTTGGTGCGGGACGGGGTGTGTGAGTGCTGTTTGGTGTGGGACGGGGTGTGTGAGTGCTGTTTGGTGCGGGACGGGGTGTGTGAGTGCTGTTTGGTGCGGGACGGGGTGTGTGAGTGCAGTTTGGTGTGGGACGGGGTGTGTGAGTGCTGTTTGGTGCGGGACGGGGTGTGTGAGTGCTGTTTGGTGCGGGACGGGGTGTGTGAGTGCTGTTTGGTGTGGGACGGGGTGTGTGAGTGCTGTTTGGTGCGGGACGGGGTGTGTGAGTGCTGTTTGGTGCGGGACGGGGT
>CM077285.1:80005705-80010705 GCA_039654925.1 Anguilla pacifica | reverse complement strand
ACAGAGCTCCTGTTCCAGTGTTTCCACAGAGGTCTGGTTCCACAGTCAGACCTTTGCAGGGCATCAAACTGAGGGATGTGCCTGACATGGGTTTATATAAGGTCATCCTGAGGGATGTGTGGAGTATGGAGTTATGAGGTCATCCTGAGGGATGTGTGGAGCATGGGGTTATGAGGTCATTCTGAGGGATGTGTTGGGCATGGGGTTATGAGGTCATTCTGAGGGATGTGTTGGGCATGGGGTTATATGAGGTCATGATTAGAGTCATGGTCACCGTTAGCTAGATTATGTGTCTGGTAGATTCTGACTTCATGTTTGGGGTAGTGCATGGTTTACCTGATCTGCACAGATAATGGACTGTAGACTTCTCAACGGCTGTAAGTCCACAGCCCTGTTTGTGTGTGTGTGAGTGCGTGTGTGTGTGCGTGTGTTTGTGTGAGGTGGGTGTGTGTCTGTATGTGTGTTTGTGTATGGATGTGTATGTGTGAGTGTGTGTGCCTGTGTTTGTGCATGTGTGTGTGTGTGTGTTGCCTAAGAGAGCATTTTGAGGAGCCTGACACAGTGTTCCTGTTACATTTTGGTGGTGGGGCACACACTATGGGGAGTGATGGAAGAGATGTGATGGGAAGGGGAGGGCTTTTTGGGGGAGGACTTCTTGGGGGGTCCTAAGAGGCAGTAACATGTCACAGACACTGACACCTGCTCTCCTATGGGACTCGGACACAGCAGCGAGCTCCCCACTCTGTCCAGCGGCACCCCCAAAATGAGCTCATGCTCCACCCTGTCCTGCAGACCCCCTGCACCCCCAAAATGAGCTCATGCTCCACCCTGTCCTGCAGACCCCCTGCACCCCCAAAATGACCTCATGCTCCACCCTGTCCTGCAGACCCCCTGCACCCCCAAAACGACCTCATGCTCCACCCTGTCCTGCAGACCCCCTGCACCCCCAAAACGACCTCATGCTCCACCCTGTCCTGCAGACCCCCTGCACCCCCAAAATTACCTCATGCTCCACCCTGTCCTGCAGACCCCCTGCACCCCCAAAATGACCTCATGCTCCACCCTGTCCTGCAGACCCCCTGCACCCCCAAAACGACCTCATGCTCCACCCTGTCCTGCAGACCCCCTGCACCCCCAAAATGACCTCATGCTCCACCCTGTCCTGCAGACCCCCTGCACCCCCAAAACGACCTCATGCTCCACCCTGTCCTGCAGACCCCCTGCACCCCCAAAATGACCTCATGGTCCACCCTGCCCTGTAGGCCCCCTGTATCCCCAAAATGACCTCATGTTCCACCCTGTCCTGCAGGCTCCCTGCACCCCCAAAATGAGCTCACCCTGTCCTGCAGACTCTGCACCCCCAAAATGACCTCATGCTCCACCCTGTCCTGTAGGCCCCCTGCACCCCCAAAATGAGCTCACCCTGTCCTGCAGGCTCTGTGCACCCCCAACATGACCTCATGCTCCACCCTGTCCTGCTGACCCCCTGCACCCCCAAAATTAGCTCATGCTCCACCCTGTCCTGCTGATCCCCTGCACCCCGAAAATGACCTCATGCTCCACCCGGTCCTGCAGGCTCCCTGCACCCCCAAAATGAGCTCACCCTGTCCTGCAGACCGCCTGCACCCCCAAAATGACCTCATGCTCCACCCTGTCCTGCAGGCTCCGTGCACCCCCAAAATGAGCTCACCCTGTCCTGCAGGCTCCCTGCACCCCCAAAATGAGCTCACCCTGTCCTGCAGACCGCCTGCACCCCCAAAATGACCTCATGCTCCACCCTGTCCTGCAGGCTCCGTGCACCCCCAAAATGAGCTCACCCTGTCCTGCAGGCTCCCTGCACCCCCAAAATGAGCTCACCCTGTCCTGCAGGCCCCCTGCACCCCCAAAATGACCTCATGCTCCACCCTGTCCTGCAGGCTCCCTGCACCCCCAAAATGAGGTCACCCTGTCCTGCAGGCTCCCTGCACCCCCAAAATGAGCTCACCCTCTGCCTGGTCCAGCAGGCCCTGTGGTACGCTCACTGCTCAAAACCAGAAACAAACTAAAAAAAATGAACACGGCTGAAAGAAATCATTAAAAATTACTATGAAATCATTTCATACTATAAAAATATGGCCCATTTGTTTCAGATTATCTCTATTAAAAATTACATGGGGCCTTGGAGAACAAAAAACCAAAAGAAAGTAAGAACAAGGAGAAAACGTGATACTTTGAGAGTCATGTTTATTTTTGGATATTGTGAGAACCGGAGGTCTGGCTGTCCGAGGTCAACAGGAAATATGCTGGTGCCACTTCCTGTCTGTGTGGTATGGGCATGCATGGAAACAAAGCCCCTTATATAATCATCGTCCTATCTGTTTGCAATGCAGTGGATATGTGTGCACAGGTGTGATGGGGATGTGGCGTGTGTGTGTGTGCGCAGGTATGATGAGGATGTGGTTTGTGTGTGTACATGTGTATAGCGTGTGTGAGCATGCATGTGTGTGTGTGTGCGTGCGTGCGTGCGTGCCTGTAGTGTGTGTGTGTGTTTGTGTGTGTGTGCGCCTGTAGTGTGTGTGTATCTGTGTGTAGTGTGTGTGTGCGTGTGTGTGCGCATGCCTGTAGCGTGTGTGTGCGTGCATGCGTGTGTGTACAGGTGATGGGGGCTGCCAGTAGAGCTCAGAACATGCGCTCCTGTTCCAGTGCAGTTGTGTCTGTTTGAGGGTGAATGTGAGCATGTGTCTGTTTGACGGTGAATGTGAGCGTGTGGCTGTTTGAGGATGAATGTGAGCCTGTGTCTGAGGGTGAATGTGAGCCTGTGTCTGTTAAAGGGTGAATGTGAGCATGTGACTGTTTGAGGGTGAATGTGAGCATGTGGCTGTTTGAAGGTGAATGTGAGCCTGTGTCTGTTTAAGGGTGAATGTGAGCATGTGACTGTTTGAGGGTGAATGTGAGCGTGTGGCTATTTGAGGGTGAATGTGAGCCTGTGTCTGTCTGAGGGTGAATGTGAGCGTGTCTGAGGGTGAATGTGAGCATGTGTCTGTTTGAGGGTGAATGTGAGTATGTGTCTTTTTGAGGGTGAATGTGAGCATGTGTCTGTTTGAGGGTGAATGTGAGTATGTGTCTTTTTGAGGGTGAATGTGAGCGTGTGGCTGTTTGAGGGTGAATGTGAGCCTGTGTCTGTTTGAGGGTGAATGTGAGCATGTGTCTGTTTGAGGGTGAATGTGAGTATGTGTCTTTTTGAGGGTGAATGTGAGCATGTGGCTGTTTGAGGGTGAATGTGAGTATGTGTCTTTTTGAGGGTGAATGTGAGCGTGTGGCTGTTTGAGGGTGAATGTGAGCCTGTGTCTGTTTGAGGGTGAATGTGAGCATGTGTCTGTGGAATTAAAGCAGAGAGGAGCTGAGTGCTGGGAATCAGGGCTTTCCGTAATAGCACAAATATTTGTTTCTTTGGCACTTGTGCCGTGTTGGGCTTCTTCGTCCTCATACCTCATCTTGCGGAAACGCAAATAGCACGCTCCGTCTGTGATTGCAGCAGGTCTGTGTGCCGCAGATGTGTGTGCGTGCTGGGCGTCGCATGCAAAGTGACATAACGCTGCTCCAGCTCTCACGCCGACCTCAACACATGACTTTCAGCTCCCACACTAACCTCTACACATGACGTTCAGCTCCCACACTGATCTTAACACGACTTTCAGCTCCCACACTAACCTCTACACATGACTTTCAGCTCCCACACTGATCTTAACACATGACTTTCAGCTCCCACACTGATCTTAACACGACTTTCAGCTCCCACACTAACCTCTACACATGACTTTCAGCTCCCACACTAACCTCTACACATGACTTTCAGCTCCCACACTGATCTTAACACATGACTTTCAGCTCCCACACTGATCTTAACACGACTTTCAGCTCCCACACTAACCTCTACACATGACTTTCAGCTCCCACACTAACCTCTACACATGACTTTCAGCTCCCACACTGATCTTAACACATGACTTTCAGCTCCCACACTGATCTTAACACGACTTTCAGCTCCCACACTAACCTCTACACATGACTTTCAGCTCCCACACTAACCTCTACACATGACTTTCAGCTCCCACACTGATCTTAACACATGACTTTCAGCTCCCACACTGATCTTAACACGACTTTCAGCTCCCACACTAACCTCTACACATGACTTTCAGCTCCCACACTAACCTCTACACATGACTTTCAGCTCCCACACTGATCTTAACACATGACTTTCAGCTCCCACACTGATCTTAACACGACTTTCAGCTCCCACACTAACCTCTACACATGACTTTCAGCTCCCACACTAACCTCTACACATGACTTTCAGCTCCCACACTGATCTTAACACGACTTTCAGCTCCCACACTAACCTCTACACATGACTTTCAGCTCCCACACTGACCTTAACACGACTTTCAGCTCCCACACTAACCTCTACATATGACTTTCAGCTCCCACACTGATCTTAACACATGACTTTCAGCTCCCACACTGACCTCTACACATGAATTTCAGCTCCCACACTGACCTTAACACATGACTTTCAGCTCCCACACTAATCTCTACACATGACTTTCAGCTCCCACACTAACCTCTACACATGACTTTCAGCTCCCACACTAACCTTAACACATGACTTTCAGCTCCCACACTAACCTCTACACATGACTTTCAGCTCCCACACTGACCTCTACACATGACTTTCAACTCCCACACTGACCTTAACACACGACTTTCAGCTCCCACACTAACCTCTACACATGACTTTCAGCTCCCACACTAACCTCTACACATGACTTTCAACTCCCACACTGACCTTAACACACGACTTTCAGCTCCCACACTGACCTTAACACACGACTTTCAGCTCCCACACTAACCTCTACACATGACTTTCAGCTCCCACACTGACCTCTACACATGACTTTCAACTCCCACACTGACCTTAACACACGACTTTCAGCTCCCACACTAACCTCTACACATGA
>CM077285.1:79928205-80000705 GCA_039654925.1 Anguilla pacifica | reverse complement strand
AGCCCATCCTCCGCTGGCTGGCCGTGTTCTCAGCAGAGCAGCGTTGTGGTGTGGATTCGAACCCGGAGCCCCCGGGAAGAGGACAGAGCTGGAAACAGGCCGGCACTGCCCATACCGGCCTGAGCGCAACATGGCCCCTCAGGGGTCACACAGAGGTCAGGAAGCATGCCGGGTGCCTTCCTGCCAATCAGAGAGGTGCACTGTGGTAGAGCGCGTGTTCCAGCGGCCGCAGAGAGACGGAGCTGCCCAGCGTGGGCTCTTTCCGGAGCTTTCCAGAACAGGGAGAGAAGCGCAGCCGAGGAGCAGCATGTGTGTCTCCAGCTCCTCTGAGTAAACGATCCCTCCTCGGGCCCTCCTCCCAAAGCCATGGCCTCGTCGCGCAGCCCTTTATTCAAACCATTTGTGTGCGGGGGGGGGGGGACCGGATAGCCCTGGGAGAAAGTCCGGGACGCGCAGAGTGAGAGGTATTGGCAGGGAGCAGCCAAACCACACGCAGATTTGCGTGATTACTGCTTTCCTGTAAGCTTAACCTAAGCTAACCCCCCCACCTCCCTCTCCCCAGCTCCCCAAAGCACCTGCACACAGGGGAGGGGGGAGAGAGGGAGGACAGAGAGAGGGGGAGGGGGGGTAAAGAGATGGTGAGAGGGAGGACAGAGAGAGGGTGAGAGGGGGGAGGGGGGTAAAGAGGGTGAGAGGGAGGGGGACAGAGAGAGAAGGAGGGCAGGGAGGGAGGAAAGAGAGGGAGGATAGAGAGGGGGAGGGGGAGAGAGGGCGAGGGGGAGGGGAAAGAGAGAGGGAGGATAGTCGGAAAAAAGAAAGGTGAAGTTGGAGAGGCTGCTTAAGCAGTGAGCCTGTGTAAAAAGGGCCTGCAGGATTTTTGGATCCTCTATAAACTAAAAATCTAATGGGGGTTTGTCAGAATTTAATCAGAATTCTACAGGACCATTAAGCCTAATGGATTTTTCTATCCGGTCCGATGGGGTTTTGGAAAATTCTATAGAACACTCAATTAAATACATCAATATGCGCAGAGAATCTTGTAGGATCACCATGATGTTTATTTCAGTCTCCTTCACTGAGGAGCTTGAATTAGTCCTGCTGGTTTTTAAAATTATTACAAGAACATTAATCACAAGTTGAACACATTTTTAATACCTATGAAATAACTATAAAAATATCATGCATGGGTTGTTTAGTTCTCTATAATTAATATGTTATGTCTAGAAATGCAGTCCAGATTCATATGTGCTTTGACACTTCCTTTTCGTTAGGGAAGTGTTTATTTCTGATTTACAATTGTACAGAAACGTGAGAATCATGAATCATTCGCGTTGTATACAGCGCAACGCAGTCCAGCGCTGGCGGTTAATCCATGCTGCGTGTGTCCGATTCCCACCCCGGCCTGGAATGTGGATCTGTCTGCGTGCGCAGCCGCGCTCCATGTGCGAGCCGCTGGGCCAAGCCATCTCCTCGGGCCCATGTGGCGTCCATCAGCTACTTGTTTTTGTGTCGCAGACCACAGCTAAACTCGCTACGGAGCGCCGTCAGAGGAAGGCCTTTCGCATGCGGCTTTGACAGTCATAAGACATGCGATCTTAAGAGCGCTTTATTTGGTCAGTGGGGCTTGCCCTAGAGCCACGAAACGCGGATCCGTGACCAGCTGAACTCCACCCTGTGGAGCTACAGGCCACGGTCAGCACCGGCGCGGTCCGGATCCAGTCCAGATCCGGTCCAAGGCTGCGAGCCTCAGCCATGACCCACTCTACTGTGCAGTGATGCCAGCGTCTGCGCGATGGTGTCAGAAATCAGAGTCCAAATAAAATAACACCAAAGGCTGCGGGGCTTTGTCACCCTGATCAATGCAACAGAGAAGGCAGGTCCAGCATGTCCAGCATGTCCACTCTCAGAGACCAGCTGGCCCATGCATGTCCACTCACAGGGACCAGCTGGCCCACGCATGTCCACTCACAGGGACGTCCAGCATGTCCAGCATGTCCACTCTCAGAGACCAGCTGGCCCATGCATGTCCACTCACAGGGACGTCCAGCTGGCCCACGCATGTCCACTCACAGGGACGTCCAGCTGGCCCACGCATGTCCACTCTCAGGGACCAGCTGGCCCACGCATGTCCACTCTCAGGGACCAGCTGACCCATGCATGTCCACTCTCAGGGACCAGCTGGCCCACGCATGTCCACTCTCAGGGACCAGCTGACCCATGCATGTCCACTCACAGGGACGTCCAGCTGGCCCACGCATGTCCACTCTCAGGGACCAGTTGGCCCACGCATGTCCACTCACAGGGACGTCCAGCTGGCCCATGCATGTCCACTCTCAGGGACCAGCTGGCCCATGCATGTCCACTCTCAGGGACGTCCAGCTGGCCCATGCATGTCCACTCTCAGGGACCAGCTGGCCCATGCATGTCCACTCACAGGGACGTCCAGCTGGCCCATGCATGTCCACTCTCAGGGACCAGCTGGCCCATGCATGTCCACTCACAGGGACGTCCAGCTGGCCCACGCATGTCCACTCACAGGGACGTCCAGCTGGCCCACGCATGTCCACTCACAGGGACGTCCAGCTGGCCCACACATGTCCACTCTCAGGGACCAGCTGGCCCATGCATGTCCACTCTCAGGGACCAGCTGACCCACGCATGTCCACTCACAGGGACGTCCACCTGGCCCATGCATGTCCACTCACAGGGACGTCCAGCTGGCCCATGCATGTCCACTCTCAGGGACCAGCTGGCCCACGCATGTCCACTCTCAGGGACCAGCTGGCCCATGCATGTCCACTCACAGGGACGTCCAGCTGGCCCACACATGTCCACTCTCAGGGACCAGCTGGCCCATGCATGTCCACTCTCAGGGACCAGCTGACCCACGCATGTCCACTCACAGGGACGTCCACCTGGCCCATGCATGTCCACTCACAGGGACGTCCAGCTGGCCCATGTATGTCCACTCTCAGGGACCAGCTGGCCCACGCATGTCCACTCTCAGGGACCAGCTGGCCCATGCATGTCCACTCTCAGGGACCAGCTGACCCATGCATGTCCACTCTCAGGGACCAGCTGGCCCATGCATGTCCACTCTCAGGGACCAGCTGGCCCACGCATGTCCACTCACAGGGACGTCCAGCTGGCCCATGCATGTCCACTCTCAGGGACCAGCTGGCCCATGCATGTCCACTCACAGGGACCAGCTGGCCCATGCATGTCCACTCTCAGGGACCAGCTGGCCCACGCATGTCCACTCACAGGGACGTCCAGCTGGCCCATGCATGTCCACTCTCAGGGACCAGCTGGCCCACGCATGTCCACTCACAGGGACGTCCAGCTGGCCCACGCATGTCCACTCACAGGGACGTCCAGCTGGCCCACGCATGTCCACTCTCAGGGACCAGCTGACCCATGCATGTCCACTCTCAGGGACCAGCTGACCCATGCATGTCCACTCTCAGGGACCAGCTGGCCCACGCATGTCCACTCTCAGGGACCAGCTGACCCATGCATGTCCACTCACAGGGACCAGCTGGCCCATGCATGTCCACTCTCAGGGACCAGCTGGCCCACGCATGTCCACTCACAGGGACGTCCAGCTGGCCCATGCATGTCCACTCTCAGGGACCAGCTGGCCCACGCATGTCCACTCACAGGGATGTCCAGCTGGCCCACGCATGTCCACTCACAGGGATGTCCAGCTGGCCCACGCATGTCCACTCTCAGGGACCAGCTGGCCCACGCATGTCCTCTCACAGGGACGTCCAGCTGACCCATGCATGTCCACTCACAGGGACGTCCAGCTAGCCCATGCATGTCCACTCTCAGGGACGTCCAGCTGGCCCATGCATGTCCACTCTCAGGGACGTCCACACTCACAGTGTGCCTATAGGGGTCAGAGTTCACACGGGTAGTGCTTTGGGAGAAATAGCACTTTGCCAAATTAGCGTGCATTTGCTGCACACATCACAGCCTCCATCCCACCCAAAGCAGCCTGTCTGAGGCTAAATATCACTAGCAAGTCATATTCTGAAGCTCTCTATGAAGCCTGAAATTGATATGAGCATCAGATCATGAGAAATGGCCTTAATCGCGCATAATCACCGCAAAGTCATGTGACCGAGTTAGGTCGGAAACATGGAACAAGTGACATTCTGAACCTTCTTGCAGATTATGTTTAAAACATCACAGATGCATCCTGGGAAAATGGCAAGCAGGAAAGGGCTTGGCCAAGTGCTCCAGATGAAAAAAATATTTCGCCGTGGAAGCTATGACATCACCGTGGTGCTGAAAAAATGGCATTCAGTATTTCTAAAGCTGCACGTTTTTCATCAAAAACACAAATCTGCCCCAAAATCCATTTCACCCAAGAACGTCCTCCATTGTTACCAATATGATCTCAGAAGCAATGGGGGCATAAACACCCACCCGTATCTGGTTGTGTTGTGGTCAGCATATGTGGTGCCCATGCCAGGTCTTTGTGTAGATGAGGAATGGCTGCCTGCTCCTCCTTAAACCCACAGGGAATCTGATCTCCGGTCAGCAGTACTGTCACTGCATACATCTCCATGTCCTGTGGAGGCAGCAGTGAGCTGGAGAAAGTCTTTCACTCACTGTGGAGCCGCCGCCCTCTATTGGCCAAAAGTGGAATGGCGTGTTTGGAAGATCTTTTAACTGCACCTAGCTCCTGCATAATGGTACAGAGGTGAAGATGAAACACTCCTGGGGAAAGAGCAGCTCTGTGATTGGTGCTCTGGGACTGGTAAGAGCAGCTCTGTGATTGATACTGTACAGAATGGTAAAGAGGAGCTCTGTGATTGGTGCTATAAGAGCAGGTCTGTGATTGGTGCTCTGTGACTGGTGTTGTAAGAGCAGCTATGTGATTGGTGTTCTGTGACTGGTGCTGTAAGAGCAGCTCTGTGATTTCCTCTCTCCGTTATCATTTCCTGTCTCCATGCTCATTTCCTCTCTCCATTATCATTTCCTCTCTCTCCATGCTCATTTCCTCTCTCCACGCTTATTTCCTCTCCATGCTCATTTCCTGTCAAATTGCATGGAATCTCATTAAATTTAATTATCTCCCACAGTCTGACTTTAAATAATGACCACAGAATGGAGCAGTAGGAGTGGGAGGAGAGCCTGGTCCAAACACCCCAGGCAAACTGGCCAAGTGGGATAAAACGGGCTTCCTCCCAGCTCTCTCCTGTCCAATGAGAATGCTTCTGAAAGGCCCGGCTGTAGAAATCCAGGATAAAACGGGCTTCCTCCCAGCTCTCTTTTGTCCAATGAGAATGCTTCTGAAAGGCCCGGCTGTAGAAATCCAGGATAAAACGGGCTTCCTCCCAGCTCTCTCCTGTCCAATGAGAACGCTTCTGAAAGGCGTGGCTGTAGAAATCCAGGATAAAACGGGCTTCCTCCCAGCTCTCTCCTGTCCAATGAGAATGCTTCTGAAAGGCCCGGCTGTAGAAATCCAGGATAAAACGGGCTTCCTCCCAGCTCTCTCCTGTCCAATGAGAATGCTTCTGAAAGGCCCGGCTGTAGAAATCCAGGATAAAACGGGCTTCCTCCCAGCTCTCTCCTGTCCAATGAGAATGCTTCTGAAAGGCCCGGCTGTAGAAATCCTTTTCCTCTGTAGCTCAAGGCCACTGCTGTTGATGGAGTTTAACATGGAAGCCAGGAACCGCCCTCTCACTCACCGCACCATCAGTGCTGGAAATAACACTGCAGATCTTCAAGTCCAAGTCTCACGGAATAAATATATATGTAACAATAGAATCTGGGATGCATTATGTTTAATTGCTGGTATCTTTCACATGAATAGCTTGATTCAATTCAGATGTATCTACATATTTTCATTAATTTGGTACAAGAGTTTTACCAGCAGTGGCACAGTAAAAGTTACACACTTCTTACACCTTTTATTATGTTACAGGCCTGTCAATCATTTATGTTATTAATAATGTTTTAATTTCTTAATAATGTAGACAAACAACATGTCCAGTGTGCCACATAACAATATAAATGTTGGTTATTAGTTTGGATGCCACACAGAAATGGGTGTAAACTGCAGTATGTTAGCTATGCTCGTTCATCGTGCAGTGGCTGGGTGCATGTGTGCCGTAGTTGGCTGTGCTGGAGGGGTGGTTTCGGTGGCGTAGGTGTTGGGAGATGGAGGTGGTTTAGGTGTTGGTGGTGGCAGTGGTGGTGTTGGTGCTGTAGGATTTGGAGGTGGCGGTGTTGGTGGTGGAGCTGTCGGTGTTAGAGGTGGCGGTGTTGGTGGTGGAGCTGTCAGTGTTAGAGGTGGCGGTGTTGGTGGTGGAGCTGTAGGTGTTGGAGGAGGTGCAGTAGGTAATGAAGGAGGTGCACTAGGTATTGGAGGAGGTGCAGTAAATATTGGAGGAGGTGGTTTAGGTATTGGAGGAGGTGCAGTAAATATTGGAGGGGGTGGTTTAGGTATTGGAGGAGGTGCAGTAGGTATTGGAGCTGTAGGTATTGGAGGGGGTGGTTTAGGTATTGGAGCTGTAGTTGTTGGAGGAGGTGCAGTAGGTATCAGAGGAGGTGCAGTAGGTATTGGAGCTGTAGGTATTGGAGGGGGTGGTTTAGGTATTGGAGGAGGTGCAGTAGGTATTGGAGGGGGCGGTTTAGGTATTGGAGCTGTAGGTGTTGGAGGAGGTGCAATAGGTATCAGAGGAGGTGCAGTAGGTATTGGAGCTTTATGTATAGGAGGAGGTGCAGATATTTGCTGGGTTGTGCTGGTGCTTCACACAGGCCATCCTGGCAGCCAGCAGGAGCAGAGTCCCAGTCAGGACCTCCAGGCTGAAGGCCAGCCAGGCCACGCCCAGCGCCCAGCCGAAGCACAAGTGCACATGGGCCATGAGCTCCAGTCCCACCTGCCGCTGCAACTCCTCCAGGGCCTGCTGGGAGTAGCTGAGGTACAAGCAGGCCCCACACAGAGTGAGGAGACCTGGGGAACAGAACAGAAGAGAGGGGGATCCACATTCATTAATCTACTGACTCTCCTGTGGACTCTGCACTGGTAGGATTGGAGCAGACCTTTCATGTAAAACACCAGTAATGAGGACTTTTCATATACAACACCAGTAATGAGCACCTCTCATATAAAACACCAGTAATGAGGACTTTTCATATAAAACACCAGTAATGAGCACCTCTCATATAAAACACCAGTAATGAGGACTTTTCATATAAAACACCAGTAATGAGCACCTCTCATATAAAACACTAGTAATGAGGACCTCATATAAAACACCAGTAATGAGGACTTTTCATATAAAACACCAGTAATGAGGACTTTTCATGTAAAATACCAGTAATGAGGACCTCTCATATAAAACACCAGTAATGAGGACTTTTCATATAAAACACCAGTAATGAGGACTTTTCATGTAAAATACCAGTAATGAGCACCACTCATATAAAACACCAGTAGTGAGGACTTTTCATATAAAACACCAGTAATGAGCACCTCTCATATAAAACACCAGTAATGAGCACCTCTCATATAAAACACCAGTAATGAGCACCTCTCATATAAAACACCAGTAATGAGCACCTCTCATATAAAACACCAGTAATGAGGACTTTTCATATAAAATACCAGTAATGAGGACCTCTCATATAAAACACCAGTAATGAGGACTTTTCATATAAAACACCAGTAATGAGCACCTCTCATATAAAACACCAGTAATGAGGACCTCTCATATAAAACACCAGTAATGAGGACCTCTCATATAAAACACCAGTAATGAGGACCTCATATAAAACACTAGTAATGAGGACTTTTCATATAAAACACCAGTAATGAGGACTTTTCATATAAAACACCAGTAGTTAGGACTTTTCATATACAACACCAGTAATGAGGACCTCTCATATACAACACCAGTAATGAGGACCTCTCATATACAACACCAGTAATGAGGACCTCTCATATAAAACACCAGTAATGAGGACTTTTCATATAAAACACCAGTAATGAGCACCTCTCATATAAAACACCAGTAATGAGGACCTCTCATATAAAACACCAGTAATGAGGACCTCTCATATAAAACACCAGTAATGAGGACCTCATATAAAACACCAGTAATGAGGACTTTTCATATAAAACACCAGTAATGAGGACTTTTCATATAAAACACCAGTAGTTAGGACTTTTCATATACAACACCAGTAATGAGGACCTCTCATATACAACACCAGTAATGAGGACCTCTCATATACAACACCAGTAATGAGGACCTCTCATATAAAACACCAGTAATGAGGACTTTTCATATAAAACACCAGTAGTTAGGACTTTTCATATACAACACCAGTAATGAGGACCTCTCATATACAACACCAGTAATGAGGACCTCTCATATACAACACCAGTAATGAGGATCTCTCATATAAAACACCAGTAATGAGGACCTCTCATATAAAACACCAGTAATGAGGACTTTTCATATAAAACACCAGTAATGAGGACTTCTCATATAAAACACCAGTAGTGAGGACTTTTCATATAAAACACCAGTAATGAGGACTTTTCATATAAAACACCAGTAATGAGCACCTCTCATATAAAACACCAGTAATGAGGACCTCTCATATACAACACCAGTAATGAGGACCTCTCATATAAAACACCAGTAATGAGGACTTTTCATATAAAACACCAGTAGTTAGGACTTTTCATATAAAACACCAGTAATGAGCACCTCTCATATAAAACACCAGTAATGAGGACCTCTCATATAAAACACCAGTAATGAGCACCACTCATATAAAACACCAGTAATGAGGACCTCTCATATAAAACACCAGTAATGAGGACTTTTCATATAAAACACCAGTAATGAGGACGTTTCATATAAAACACCAGTAATGAGGACCTCATATAAAACACCAGTAATGAGCACCACTCATATAAAACACCAGTAATGAGGACCTCTCATATAAAACACCAGTAATGAGGACCTCATATAAAACACCAGTAATGAGGACTTTTCATATAAAACACCAGTAATGAGGACGTTTCATATAAAACACCAGTAATGAGGACCTCTCATATAAAACACCAGTAATGAGGACTTTTCATATAAAACACCAGTAATGAGGACCTCTCATATAAAACACCAGTAATGAGGACTTTTCATATAAAACACCAGTAATGAGCACCACTCATATAAAACACCAGTAATGAGGACTTTTCATATAAAACACCAGTAATGAGCACCACTCATATAAAACACCAGTAATGAGGACCTCTCATATAAAACACCAGTAATGAGCACCACTCATATAAAACACCAGTAATGAGGACCTCTCATATAAAATACCAGTAATGAGCACCACTCATATAAAACACCAGTAATGAGGACTTTTCATATAAAACACCAGTAATGAGCACCACTCATATAAAACACCAGTAATGAGGACTTTTCATATAAAACACCAGTAATGAGCACCTCTCATATAAAACACCAGTAATGAGGACTTTTCATATAAAACACCAGTAATGAGCACCTCTCATATAAAACACCAGTAATGAGGACTTTTCATATAAAACACCAGTAATGAGCACCTCTCATATAAAACACCAGTAATGAGGACCTCTCATATAAAACACCAGTAATGAGGACCTCATATAAAACACCAGTAATGAGCACCTCTCATATAAAACACCAGTAATGAGGACCTCTCATATAAAATATAAAGTGGAAGCTTTTAACAGGCTGATAAATAAGAACAGTCAGAGACATAGAGTCAGAGACAAGTCAAGGAAAACATGTCTCAAACATTATGAAGCTCAATGTAGGTTTAGAATATTATTTTCTAATGGACCTATTTATATTTATGCTTTTCACACCAAGTGTGGCTGGAGTTGGCTCAGTTGCTGCTCATATTCTAATCTCAGTATTAAAGCTTGACAGAGCTTCATAATGTTTGAGACATGTTTTCCTTGACTTGGCTCTGTACTCAATTTTAGAAATTTAATAAAACAATTCACGTGGTTTAAGTGCAGATTCTCATATTTTATTTAAAGGTATTTTATACACTTTTCTTTCACAATGTAGAAATAACAGTACTTTTCACAGATAGCCCACTATAATGTTTGGAACATAATAATGTTATGTAAATGCAAGTAGTCATGTTTAGTACTTTGTTCCCTTTGCATGTAATGACTGCTTGAAGTTTGGTCTATGTCTCTGACTCTATGTCTCTGACTCTATGTCTCTGACTCCATGTCTCTGACTCTATGTCTCTGACTCTATGTCTCTGACTCCATGTCTCTGACTCCATGTCTCTGACTCCATGTCTCTGACTCTATGTCTCTGACTGTTCTTATTTATCAGCCTGTTAAAAGCTTCCACGGGCACAACTCGCTTAGTGTGTTTTTCTGCACCTCTGCACTTTGAACTGATGCACTTGTTGTACATTGCTCTGGATAAGAGCGTCTGCTAAATGCCTGTAATGGAAGGTAACTCTGGTGCTCATGTTGACAAATGCCAATAACAGAATCCAAAGGCAATTAAAACCCTAGAATCAACACTAGATATTGAAAGCTCTTAAACATGCAAGGAAGCAATTGAATGCACCTGACTAATCAAAAACACCTGTAAAGCCA
Organism: Anguilla pacifica; assembly: GCA_039654925.1. NCBI lineage: Eukaryota > Metazoa > Chordata > Actinopteri > Anguilliformes > Anguillidae > Anguilla > Anguilla pacifica. The sequence goes on along the minus strand of CM077285.1, from coordinate 79,990,060 downwards.
TTTGTCCTAAACATTATGATTCCCTGAAATGAGAGGATTTATGTATATAAAGTGTCGTGATTTCTACATGGTGAAACAAAAACGTATAAAAAATACCCTTTAATAAAAGCTGGGAATTCACCACATGTAAATTGTCTGATTACAAATGTACAATTTTAGAGTACAGAGCCAAATGAAGAATAAATGTCTTTGTTAAACATTATAGAGCTCATTGTATATTTATACACTGTCTAGAAACTTCATCTCAGTGATTTCCACACAAACCATGCTCCTAATGAAGAGATGACGGGCACAGAAATTTAAACCCATTTCGCAAAATTACTTTGAACAAATGTTCCTGAACCACTTCGTGTCTCTGAACAATTTTGTTTTGTTCTTTTAATGAAATGGGTTGTAATAGCAGGGCAAAAAACAAGCAACAACAACAAAAAAAACACATTACCATACAGAAACGCAAACAGGAAGCAGGCTGGCATTAGCATCTCTGCATTACCTCCGAGACCCAAGATGGGTTAAACGAAGCTGGTTGCCCGTGGATACCGACCCATTACAGGGCTTGTCCAATCAGCTTACACTCATCAGCCCTGCCTGTCGTGGACTCGTATCCGTGGGCAACAGTGACTGTCTCCACTGAGGGGCCAGAGAGGCCCAAGGTTCCCACAAGGCTCCACACACATCTGCAGCTGAGGAACTCACATACATTCAGAGCGCCATGACACTGTGCTGTGGAGGAGAGTGCCGGAAATGTCACCAGCAGTAAAATTTGGGTTAGAATTTTAAAATAATAGTAACCTCCCCTCTCAAAATCATAGTGATTCCACAGCACCTCTTTCTAATGTGTTTGTCTGACCAACAACAGCTGAATAGTCCTGTTTCACCAACATATCTAACCACCCCCCCGGCTCTATGAAGGGGTATAATGAGCCAGCATGGTTCCAGCTCTACAGTGGGACAGGGCTATAATGAGCCAGCCTGGTTCCAGCTCTACAGTGGGAAAGGGCTATAATGAGCCAGTCTGGTTCCAGCTCTACAGTGGGAAAGGGCTATAATGAGCCAGTCTGGTTCCAGCTCTACAGTGGGAAAGGGCTATAATGAGCCAGTCTGGTTCCAGCTCTACAGTGGGAAAGGGCTATAATGAGCCAGCCTGGTTCCAGCTCTACAGTGGGACAGGGCTATAATGAGCCAGCCTGGTTCCAGCTCTACAGTGGGAAAGGGCTATAATGAGCCAGCCTGGTTCCAGCTCTACAGTGGGACAGGGCTATAATGAGCCAGCCTGGTTCCAGCTCTACAGTGGGAAAGGGCTATAATGAGCCAGCCTGGTTCCAGCTCTACAGTGGGAAAGGGCTATAATGAGCCAGTCTGGTTCCAGCTCTACAGTGGGAAAGGGCTATAATGAGCCAGCCTGGTTCAGCTCTACTGTGTGAAAGGGGTGTAATGAGCCAGCCTGGTTCAGCTCTACTGTGTGAAAGGGGTGTAATGAGCCAGCCTGGTTCAGCTCTACTGTGTGAAAGGGGTGTAATGAGCCAGCCTGGTTCAGCTCTACTGTGTGAAAGGGGTGTAATGAGTGACCCTGTGCCAACAATTGTTATTACCTCCGCCAGGCGAGAGCCTGGAGGGGATTATGCGTTTGGTCCCGTGTGTTTTTGTTTGTGTATCTGTCTGCAGCTAATCTCGCATAGCCTACTACTGGGCCGATCAGCCTAATACTTGTTGTGCGTGCTGACAGCAGCCCAAGGACCTGAATTCTCTAATATTTTGCAAATCGGTCAACGACAAGTATTTTATTTGAATTGATTTCCATCATTGTTGTCCATTGAAACAGATTGAGTGCTAACTCCTAACCGGCCGCTAGGGGGCACAAGTGATCAACAACTGCTTTCGTTTGGAATGAAAGACCAGCGAAGTAAAATGTCAATTTCAACGTTAAAATGCCAACAAAATAATCCGCCAACTAACAATGTACGTTAATGTTTGAATCTGCGCAATTATTTTGTTGCCATTTTCACGCTGAAATTGATATTTTACATCGCTGGTCTTTTGGAATTGTTCCTGTCCAGATTTTAAATGAAAGTGCTAGACTATAACATCAACGTTAGCTCTGTCTAACACATCGTGGCTGATATGAATGAAATCAGCTAACATGTCACCACCTTTAACGTTACTTCACTGAATCGGCGTTTTGGGGATTTTCAGCCCATTCCATTCCAGTCCATTCAGTGGCACATGGTAAAAACTTGTAGTATTGTATTTGTCTGGTTGCCTTGATTGTGTAGCCTCTATTGTTGCATCAGCAAAGCTAACACACCTGGCGGAGATCTGCACTCTACTGAGTGCACTCTTCTAGTTGATTTTTTTTTTTTGTTCACTACTTACATATTTTAAACAAAAATGGATGCAAATAAATATTTCTTTCTTACACGGACACACAAATGCGGACACGCGTAAAAATGTAACCATTTTCATTAATCACTTTTGTCGACAGTGATCTTAAATATGTTGGGTTCAGAGGGCTGGGGTCCACACACTTACTGCAGAGGAAGATGTAGGAGGCGGAGCCAATTAGGAGGGCGGGGCTCCGTGACAGGGCGCTAACGAGGCCACAGATACCACCGAACACCAGCAGCACCAGGTTGAGTGGCAGCATGATCACGATCATCCTATGCATGCCTGAAGGGGGCACCAGAGAGCACTACGTCAGAGTAATAACACATCACACAGAGCAGTACTCATCACACAGTGGTACTCATCACACAGAGCAGTACTAATCACACAGTGATACTCATCACACAGAGCAGTACTCATCACACATGCATTCATCACACAGAGCAGTGCTCATCACACACACATTCATCACACAGAGCAGTACTCATCACACAGAGCGGTACTCATCACACACGCACTCATCACACAGAGCAGTACTCATCACACAGTGGTACTCATCACACAAAGCAGTACTCATCACCCATGTACTCATCACACAGTGGTACTCATGACACACACACTCATCACACAGTGGTACTCATCACACACGCACTCATCACACAGAGCAGTACTCATCACACAGTGGTACTCATTACGCAGAGCAGTACTCTTCACACATGCACCCATCACACAGGGCAGTACTCATCACACAGAGCAGTACTCATCACATGCACTCATCACACAGAGCAGTACTCATCACACAGTGGTACTCATCACACAGTAGTACTCATCACACAGTGGTACTCATCACACAGGGCAGTACTCATCACACAGTGGTATTCATCACGCAGAGGTACTAATCACACAGAGCAGTACTCATCACACAGAGAGGTACTCATCACACAGTGGTACACACTGCGTATGCGCTGCTCCGGCTCGGTGTAGTTGTATCCAGAGGAGTCAGAGAAGGAGTAGATGGAATGAGCACTGCCACTTCTCCCTTAAAGAAAAACAGGAGGCCGTCAAACTCCCGCTGAACTCTGTGCTTACACAGCTCTACAGCATGAACACAGAGCTCTGTGCTTAAACAGCTCTACAGCGTGAATACAGAGCTCTGTGCTTAAACAGCTCTACAGCGTGAACACAGCTCTGTGCTTAAACAGCTCTTCTGCATGAACACAGAGCTCTGTGCTTAAACAGCTGTACACAGGAGATATGAATGAGCTGTTATTACAAAAGTCGGATCATCAAGATACTTGATTAACGGCTTCAGGTATTATGTATCATTATCAGGTTTTCATGATGAAGCAGTTATCTTCCCGGAGGGTTTTTATGTTTGATTGCCAGCGAGGAGCTGCAGGCATTATGTTTTGCACTGTGGTCCTGAATGCAGCTGTTAGACTCTGCTTGGCCTACATGCCAGGGTGATGGGATATTACTCTCTCTCCCGATGTGCAGGACAGACTGCATCCATGGCCTGAGTCTGACGGCCCACTCTGAACAGGATTCGATGAGTCCTAATGTCTGTGCATGCTCAGAGCCAGTCTGCACAGTATCCTATGAGTCCTAATGTCTGTGCATGCTCAGAGCCAGTCTGCACAGTATCCAATGAGTCCTAATGTCTGTGCATGCTCAGAGCCAGTCTGCACAGTATCCTGAGTCCTAATGTCTGTGCATGCTCAGAACCAGTCTCCACAGTATCCTATGAGTCCTAATGCCTGTGCATGCTCAGAGCCAGTCTGCACAGTATCCTATGAGTCCTGATGTCTGTGCATGCTCAGAGCCAGTCTGCACAGTATCCTATGAGTCCTAATGTCTGTGCATGCTCAGAGCCAGTCTGCACAGTGTCCTATGAGTCCTAATGTCTGTGCATGCTCAGAGCCAGTCTGCACAGTATCCTATGAGTCCTAATGTCTGTGCATGCTCAGAGCCCGTCAGGACAGGGGATCACAGAAAAGATATATGCTCCCCAAAAGGCAGGAGAAAATTTGGGAATCTAGAGGGGTAACCAGGTCACAGTTCACCACCAGGAGAGCACCTCTACACAAGGTTTTTACCAGAGGTTGCAGGTTCACATCGCAGTTGAGTGAGCTGCACAGCCTGACCTGCTTCACTAAATATCCAGCTGTATAAATGTAAACATATGTAAATGGGGGCTTTGTAATCTGGTAGAGGTCAGATTAAGTTGCCAAGCAAAGAGACAATAGCAGTTTATTTTATTCCATCTGTGCAGAAAGAGCTCAGTTGTGCGAGATGAAAACGGAGGAAGTGTTAGCATGTCCTGAGGGCTCTGGTACGAGCAGTAAAACGCAGAAGCTCCAGATAATAACACCCCCTCCTATAAGCACCAGCAGAGGAAATTAGCAACATTACTACAGGAAACAGTAATGTGCGTAGTGAGTAAGCACGTAAGTGTAATGGGGTTAGAATTCCTGTGTAAATGTGGCACAAACAACGAAGCAAGCCTGTAGGCCTACACCATCCATCCACTCTTTGCGCATGGGAATTTAGCCCACTGGTGTATACTTTTTAAAGTGGTTTCTTTACAGGTAAGTTACACAGTGAATGTGTGGCATTTAATAGTCCAGACACTAATATGATTATATTACTGAAATATAATAAAGGTGCACAATAAAATGTCCATGGTAATTAAACTTGAACAGTGTTAATTCAACTCTTAATAGATAACATTTGGTCGCACTCTGGAATGTGCACTGATCGACAGAATTAATAATATATATGTGTGAGGATAAAGTTCAGTATTGCACATAGACCATCACGTGCCTTCACTCCACACAGGCTTGCATAAAATTGGTATGAGATCACATTGTAAAGGCCATTTGTCTGCTTTAACGATGTTAGTGTAACATGGGCTATTTTCTTGTTGAAATAAAATCTCGTGAAACCAAGTGTTTTTTTTATGTAACGCTGGAAAGCTCGTTGTGTCAAGGTGTCCTTCCCAGCGCACAAATGAGTCTCGCAGTCTGTCTGACACCTGCCAAGGTGCTCATGAAGGGTCTTCCTCTCAAGTTTTCGCGCGCGACTTGCGAACGGCGGGGATAAATGGAAGCTCCCCGGGCCAGGAAGCGCGTAATTATCCCCGCAGAGGATTCAACAACTGAGGCTGCGATGAGCGTCGCGTGCCTGTCGGCATGATTGGGCATTCCGATTTAAGAAAGACAGATAACATTTAAGACTTACAGCATGAAATTGTCATTTACTGCATCACAAATCGTATACATCCATAAAAAACTATGTAGTGACATAAGTAGGCCAATATTTCCCACCTCAGAGCGCGGGCCCTTCAATAACGCGAGATAATACTGGCCAAGTCTGGACATACCTTCGTACGTCGTCCACAGTCCAGAATGAGAGTTCAGTTCCTCCGAGTCTGTCTGGTTCAGTTTGTTCACCTCTATAATATACCAGTACTCACTCCCGATGGCTGCAGCCAGGAATCCAAAACTTAACATCCCCGCGAAGCCAGCAACAACGACCACAGTTCCGAAATTAATTTTCATTTTCAATTTTTGTTTAACTATACAAAATAGTGGGGTGAAAATCAGCAGCCACTGAACACCAGATTGGCGACATGTAAATTAACCGAAATACAGCAGACCCCCGGTACTGTACGTCAAGGTAGGCTACTGAGCAACCGAAATCATTCAGTTACTCGCTCTCCAAAACATAAGCATTGCGCTTAGACGTGCCATCACGAAACATTCCCCTAAAATCAGTCCGTTCGTGTGTGAGTCCCCTTAGCCTCAATCGCAGTCTGCGGACAGCTCCTCTCCCATCAGAACAGCCTTTTATAGCGAGCATCGCGCGCACGCAGTTCTGCGCTCCACACGCACACTCCGAGGTTTCCCTCCGCGCGTGTTGATAAGGACAAGGCGCCGGAATTAGTATCGCTGATAAACATCTACATCTACTGCTAAATAACAAAATATACAGATATTTGGACCCAAAGCACCCCGAGAGAAAACGACACAATTAAAGATATAGATCTTCAGACTATACCTGGACTAACGGCCACCACTCTGTGTATCATTTCACTTTAAATCCCCCCTTTCACTCGTTACATGTACCCCCCATTCCAGCACTTTCTGTAATTTGTATGTGTCCTAATATTGTAGCTTGTTCTTTCTAGTTTGGCTTGGCATAAGTTAGGTCAGAATAGTGTTCACTATGTGAACTGAACTGTGTTCTTGGCTAGAAATAGCTGTACAAAATGAGTATCGCACCTTTTAGAACCGGTTTTGTAGTTGTCCAATGAACATGATATGCACTTTTGTACGTCATTTTCAATAAAAGCGTCTGCTAAATAAATGTAATGTAAGATGCTATCGCAGAACATCAAAACTCTGAGGTATTATCTTTGCCAGTGTTCTGAGATTTGACCCACACATCCGGAATGTGATCAAAACTGCATTTTACCATTTGAGAAACCTTTCGAAGATCAGACCTGTTCTCACTCGAGGTGACTGAGAAACTAATGCACTTTTATTATGAGCTGGCTGGACTACTGCAGCGCACTGTTCTCTGGGCTTCACACATTACTCGTTTTAAAGTCCTTACACTGGTTACCCGTTCATTTTAGAATTGATCTTAAGATTCTTTTTAAATCTGTTCATGCACTTGTCCCTGAATTCATTACTGATCTGCTTCCTAAATATGTTCCACTCAGACCCACAAGACTCCCAAATTTGAAAAATTCCTAAATTTACGACTAAAGCCTGCAGTGGTGGCTTTCCACTCACATGGCCCCCACCTCTGGAACAGTGCCCGCCCCCTGCCCCGCCCCCACCCCAACTCAAAATTGCAGGGGTTGTGCAGACAAAAGTCGATTGGACAGTGTGGATAAAACTTCAAGACAGTTACAAATGGTTATATGGTCAAACGGAATAAAAGTGGATAAACAGCTGCCAGGGCCAATTTCCCACACGTACAGTGCCCTTTAAGTACCTGGTGCATATCTATAGGGTGCCACCCCGGGGGTAAGCATTTACCTTTCACACTTTTCAGACCTTTATTCCTAAAGTGAGCACACAAGGTTAAAACAACTCTCCAGCTGGAAGAAAAACCTCCCTGTTATTCTTCAAATAAAATCTCATCCAGCCAAATAAAAAACATAAATCCATTTATTCTGTATTCTTACCTCAACTCCAGATTTAAACCACAGCACTTTTCTAAACACAGGATTAGTCACTGACATGATCATCATACAGGGAAAGTCTCTTCAGTACACACAAAACCTGCATTGAACAAGTACTAAAACTGCAGAAGGAAAAAGAGAAAAAAATAAACCCCTTTAAATTCAGTGGTCAGGTTATAGGAAGGTGCAGCTTTTTGACCATGTGTTTGGATATCATATCCAAAGTAAAATATGGTTTCAGATCGTCATGACTGGACTGCATCCATGGGCTCTTGAGACTATGGAAATGGTCAATGTGGCCACAAACTGGTCAATGTGGCCAAAACCAGGCCAGCAGGACCATAAAGTCCAGCAAGCCCAGGACCAGGCCAGCAGGACCATGAAGACCAGCAAGTATTATCCTCTCCCTGATAAAGGTTTTACAGCTTTTTAGGAATTAAAAATAAACAGGAACTTGAGTAACTTCATTAGTATGGTCTTAAAGAGCAGCTTTAACCATATTTTACATAAGCCAACAACCCCCCACCACCCCCCACATAAAAACTAAAATTTACAGAAGAGAAGTTGTTTACAATTCTTAAAAGAAAATCTTACAAAAATTTGAAATTTGTAAATTCCTTTAGGAATTAAAAATATTTTTAAAATATATATACAGAATATAAATAAAACCACAGAGGGTCCCAGCATGGCCACACCGCGACAGGCAGCGGAGAGACACGTGCCCGCCGGCACGACTGTGGGCGGGGCTATGGGATGTGGGCGGGGCCTCACTGCTGCTCACTCCTCCTCCATCGCCGTCTTTATGATCTCCATCCTCCGCAACTGTGCCGCCTGCTCGAACTTATCAATCACCTGACCACACTTCTTTTTCTGAGAGAGAGGGAGAGAGAGGGAGGGAGGGGGAGAGAGGGGAGGAGGGAGGGAGAGGGGAGGAGGGTGGGAGAGGTCAGTTTACAGTTTACTGAATCTCCACCACCGAATGATTTAACAAAGATACGAATGCAATGAGTGGTGAAGAATGAAAAGAAAAGCGTAGAAATCCTGCCTATAAAAGGTGGTAAAAAAAAAAAACTAAATAAACCCAGAAAACACGGACATGCGTACAACAGAAAAAGTATATTTATGGTGGTGGCAGACTAACTAATCAGGACAAAAATCCCCACAGCGCCACAACAAGCACGCTGTCCAGGAGCACAGCTCATGGTTCAATGTTTCTGAAGTAGTTTTCCACCGAAAGCCCAGATCTGCTACCCAGCCCCCCCCCAATATTGTGCAGTATGCTTTTTAATGCCCCCCCCCCCCTCACCTCTTCAGGCTGCACCTCTCCCCATCCCTCCCTACCTCCCTGTAATATCTTAAATGACTGAAAGCTTAGGGTTGTAACTAGGCAGCTGTTTCGTAGGTGACTTAGGTGCATTAACTCTTAACTACTGCTATTTTTTCCATAGACTATGTTGTTGCCGTTCTTGTTGTGTTAGTGTTAATCAGTTTAACCTTCAGGGTCCAAGTTGAATTATGCGGTTGTTCCCTGCACTTGGACCGGTACTTCTCTCTAGGGTTTTTCGTCATACTTGTTCCTGATTATGGTTATACACTTTGTTGTACGTCGCTCTGGATAAGAGCGTCTGCCAAATGCCTGTAATGTAATGTAATGAAGATAACAGTTCGCTGGATAACTGCACTGAGTAAAGCCCGGAACAGCTCCTTCCACTTCAGCCCATCTTCCAGATTTGGGAGGGTTCCAGGATTTACTCAGTGTACTGATCAAACTAACTCTACATTGCGGAGTAGAAAGCCATGTTTGCGTTTCCTACAGGAACAAAGTTCGTCAAAAGCCAGCCGTTCACGTGCTATTCTATACCTGGGTGTTATTGAGGGCACAGGCAGAGTTCAAAAGTAATCAGCTTAGACATTGAGAAATACAACAGATAACATTAAAAAATAACATTTTAGTCATGCCATTTGTAATACTGTATGTACTGGAATACATTTTCGAAGTAACCCGCCCGAGACTGGTAACCAGGTCTGTGGTGATCCTAGCGACTTACGATCAGGAACTTCTGTCTGTCCTTCTGAAGTTTAAGGAACTCCTCCACGCTGAGTTCCATCACGTCCTTTTTGAGACTAATGAAATTGCAGGACGGCGAATGAGCTTTGTGCTCTTTTCTGTGGAAGAGAAACCAAAACACTAAGCTAACGTTACAATTAAAATACTGAGATGGAATAAAGTGGCTTTCTACGCGATATAGCGAGCGTTTGGCAGACGACGTAAACAGGAGCCGCCATTGCTAACTAGCACTAGAAGTAGTTGAAGTACCCAGACCATCGCACATTCACATACATACAGGGAAATGTTAATTACATGAAAAGCATGCAAATTCCATAACATCATATGCATTTCTTGAATAGCGCACGATAAATTACGGTCGGGTGTTTTTAAAATAAAACGCACAACTTACTCTGGATCGTCCTCCGGCTCCCAGCCTTCCAGCTCTTTATAGCAGAAGAAGCACTGGGCCACGTCCGGGCAGTTTTCCGCGGGAGTGTGAATAAATCCTGCTCTGGCCATCTAGGAACAAATATTATCAGCTGGAGCGTCAGTCGAGCATGTGGCGTCCCTTAAACAGCGTCAATACACTTTACCTGCTGTAGAAACGTTATATTGTGGAACACAACCCCAATTCACCATTTTATGATACCTTACCTAAGCTAGCCTGCTAGCGTTAGCGCACGACAGCAACTTTACTCACATTTTCTGGAGTACACGCGCAGCCCTCCTCAAATGGCCATCCCATATATGTTTTCAATCTGTTCTCATAAAAGTACATTTTGATGTGCTCCTCGTTCATAAGCTCCATATCTTTCCCCAGTCCGATTTCCGCTTGCCACTCTTCACTCACTCGTCCTTCACAAAGGTCTCCGGTAGGTTTAAATTTTCAGCGGGTTTACTCATTGGAGAGACGTCATTACGCAAAGCGTCACGTCCCTTCGGTTTAGCGATTGTGATTGGCTGAATAACATGCGCGGCACAGTTGGTAGAAGAGGGAATGTTTACAACATGGTTTACTAAGTTGCTACCTGTAGCTAAAGAAAATCAGCATTATTTGTGAAGTTATACAACATACAACTAAAGTAATTCTGAATTAACAGAACTGACAGCTTCATGCTGGCTAACTGCTATGCAAGGACAGCTGGTTCATTCTGCTAGCAGAGGCTGCTGGCTTGCATATTGGGTTTAGGCTTAACCGAGTAAAGTCCGATCTAGCTGTAGGTGAGCGCTGGATAGCTCGGTACTTTGTGGCGATGACTGGAATGCGATGTTCGGTAAAATCTCTGGCGGAGTTTCAAGCTTCCTCCAAACCTGCCCAGGTGATCCGCTTTGGGACGGAACCCAAGACCGTCATCAGCAACGGAACCAGCCAGGTGTTCACCTGCAGTGGTTTGGAGCGAGGAGTGACGGCAAGTGTCAGATAATGACATCGCTACTACTAATAATATGAATGATAAAAATGTACATGATGGCAAACGTAGTTTTTAAACGACTATGGTTAGTTTTACACTAGCACAGGTTGCTAACGTGATATTAAGAATGTTTGTGATGTTTGCTATTAGCTAATGTTTTATGAAATGCTTCTGAGTGTGTGGATCTGGTTTACTGTGCACTTATATCGCTGTTAGCATTGCGTCAAGAGAGGTTCTTTCATGTTTTTCACTGTCACACGGTTCTCCTTATCTGAATATGGCCTGTCAGTCTGTAATTTAGTCCATCAAAACATTTTTTATAAGGGGATAATTTGCCGTACAGCACTTCACAGAAGATGAAGCTTTAGGTGAGCGGACTGATTAAGTCCCTTCATAGTGTGCACTGCTATTTCTGACATAATGTGACCTTTAGAGGCTAAATTATCTTTCATTAGACGCGAAGTTTCTAAATAACAACCTTTAAGAGCTGTTTAAAAATCAGAGGTTGCTGTAGGAACCAGAAGCACACGCAGTGAAAACCGCTGTATTCTTCCGCAGGAAACTCATACATTTTCAGGTCGAGTGACGCAGCTAGTGCCGAGTGCTGACGGACATGGAGTTTACGTTCTCTGTGAGCGCGACGGGGTTTACTTTACGTCTCTACCACAGCAGCCCAGGTACATCCCCAAACAACAAAGACTACAGGTCCCTCTAAGCTTCGCTTCGCATCAGCAAAACCAACTATGTTTTAGACTGGTGCTGTGGGCACATGCGAGTGGACTGGTGTGCTGCATTTTAACTCCAAATATCGAACAGTGATATATTACTTTTGGTATTATAGATGGCGGTAAGGCTCGTTACTCAGACGTGTTTCTGCGGGGTGTGTGGGTTTAGCAGCAGTCATGTTTGCAGCATGTCTACCTGTCAAGGTCAATTTAACCGTGCACACTCTCTCACTTACTCACTTTGTCTCTCTCTCTCTCTCTCTCTCTCTCTCTCTCACTCACTCACTCACTCTCTCTCTCTCTCTCTCTCTCTCTCTCTCTCTCTCTCACTCACTCACTCACTCACTCACTCACTCTCCTCCTCTCCTCTCATGCAGAACTCTGTCCTCCAGACCCCCAGGGGGCGACTCCCCTAGCCCAGCCTGTTTCAGGGTGGTGTCTGAGTCCTGTGTGATCAGGGACCCCCAGATCCGCTCGTTTGTGGTGACGGAGAAGGTTCTGGTGGCAGTTGCATTGGGAGACGGTGTCTGGCAGTTTGGGCTGTATGAGGTGCAGTGTATTAGTATTTGTGTGTGCACTTATGCTAGTCATTCTGTATAAGTCATTCTGTATAAGACTCTGAAAAATGTGTGCCGGTGAAGTTATGCATTTAGGCACTGTTATCCACAGAACTGCAAACAGTGCACATGCACAGCCGAATATTTACTGAAGCAATTCAGGATAAGTGCATTGTTCATGGGTAAAATGGCTGTGCCCCCACCTGCAAAATTGAACCTGCAGCCCTGAGTTACAGACCCCGTTCCCTAACCATTGTGCTACTCTGCCCCCCCCAGATCCCAGGCGATGCTTCCTCCTGCTACCGCAGACTAGCAGAGCTGAGTGTTCCGGCGGTTTCCACCGCAGGCCCCAGCACAGCGGCAAGAGCTGACAGGCAGAGGGCGCTCATGCTCCCTGTACTGTGCTGTGTCTGTGCGCAGGGTGGGAGGTCAGGGGCAGGGGGGGGTGACGGTCATTTTCTCCTGGAGCCTGTCCTTTTCCGCCTCCTCTTCGGTGTGGACGCCTCTCTCCTCTCCTCTCCCATGATCCTCTGCGGCCTGCCGGACGGGCGGCTCTGCTGCCTACCCCTGCTGCTCCCCGGAGGGTCGGAGGTCAGGGGTCAGGGCCGCAGAGTTAGGGTGCTTCACAGCCTGGAGCAGCCAATCAGGTTCATCGGAAGCTCTGTGGCGATGGGGGGCGGGCCCGCTTGCCTGGTGGTGGTGGGGCAGGGCGGGGCGGTGCTGCAGGTTTGGGCAGAGGAGGGGCCGGAGGGCGCAATGGCAGGGTTTGAGGAGCGGAGGGTACAGGGGCCGGTGGAGTGTGCATGCGTCAGCAACACACACCTGTACTACAGCACCTGCACGGACCTACTGGCCCTGTCGCTCGCCAGGAGCCCCTCCCCCGACACCGATTCCAACCTTCCCCCTCCTGCGGTTCAGACGCCACTCAGCCTGAACGTCACCAGGGTGATAGGGCTGGCCACGCCCTCACAGGACCCCTCAGGTACAGGGCCTCGCTTTCTGACTTCCTGAAGATCACTCCCTGCTTCTCTCACTCACACTTCCTGAAGAGCACTTCCTGCCTCTCTCACACTTCCTGAACAGGACTTCCTGTCTCTCTCACTCAGACTTCCAGCCTCTCACTCACACTTACTAAAGATTCACATCTCCTCAGAGTTGAGAATCTTGCTGCTCTGTACAGCAAATGACGTATATTTCTTTGTGTGTGTGTGTGCGTGCGTGCGTGCATGCGTGTGCGTGCGTGTGTGTATGTGCGCGTGCGTGTGTGTATGTGTGTGTGTGTATGTGTGTGCGTGCGTGTGTACAGGTGCAGTGCAGTTGCTGTGTGTGTCTCTAACGGGGAGACTCCTAGAGGTGACGTTACCTGAGGAGACAGACAGCAGTTATGCATCCTTGGTGTCTGCAGCGCAGGTGGGCCAGAGAATCTCAGACCTGCTCGCCGGCATCGGGCACGTGGCTCACAGGTGAGTCTGCGCTGGCCACCCTCAGGCGTGGTGCTGAGCACATCGTACAGAGTGAGCCTGTTTTTACCCAGAGTCCTCCACAGAGAGCAGGATCCAGTCCTTTCTGTTTTTACCCAGAGCGTCCTCCCTAGAGGACAGTATCCAGTCCAAGAGGACAGCACTTCGGAGTCTGAACCACGTCCTGAATGTCTGCGGCCTCCTGCGGCCCAATCAGGAAGGTGAAGACACTGCCCAACAGCAGCCAATCAGGTGTCGGGTGGCGGTCAGGTGGGCCAGCTCCTTGCAGCAGGACTGTCTGATGTTGAGCTGTGTTCTGGAAAACTCCAGCAGTTTTGTTCTGGAGTCGGGCTGGGCTCTGTGCCTGCAGCTGGCACCCCTGTCCCGTGCCCCACACACACAGGGGGGACCCCCCGTCAGGTCCTACACGTTCCCCCTAAAAACCCTCACTCAGAACGGCAGCATGGAGGAGACTCTGCCACTGGCGGGAGAGGACGGCTTATCCCTCCCATTCATGGTCCGGAGTTGGCTGGTGTACTCTTTGCAAGGCATGCTGGGATTGCGAGATGCTGGGGGGGATGGGTGTGGCTGTCTGAGCCTGCCACTGAACTGTGTGACCCTCGACTGGTTGGACTGTCTGCACCTGGATTGCCCACCAGGCCCCACAAATGCCCCTGGACCTGCTCCTGGTTCTGGTTCTGTTTCTGGTTCTGGTTCTGGTGCGGATCTGGTCCGGACCTTCCTGAGCTCCCGGGGGGCGGAGCCACGGCAGGGCGGGGCTGCGGGCGCGTCCCAGGGCGGAGTGTTTGCTGCGTCTGTCAGGGTGTCCTGCGGTGGGCTGGAGACCACGCTGGGGATGGAGCCCACCCCAAACGCTCTGCTGGGCTGGCTGCTGCCTGATGCACGCGGGTTCCAGAGGGGGGGCACTCCGGGTCAGGGGTGCCCCCCTGCATACGCCCACGGTCCTGGGGGAGACGCACTGAAGCTGACCGCCAAAGAGGTGAAACACCACTACTTTATAACACACTCTCCACTCACTGTGTAACACAGTCTCTGCTCACTGTGTAACACAGTCTCTGGTCACTGTTTAACACACTCTCTGCTCTGTGTATCACACTCTCTGCTCACTGTGTAACACACTCTCTGGTCACTGTGTTACACACTCTCTGCTCTGTGTAACACACTCTCTCCTCACTGTGTAACACACTCTGCACTAGGGCTGGGCGATATGGACAAAATCAAATATCACAATATTTTTGACCAAATACCTTGATATCGATATTGTGGGGATGACTATTGGTACAAAATTAGACAATGAGATTTTTGATAAATAATCATCAGTAATGCCTATGTAATAAATAAGTGGGTAAAGGCAAATCATAGAACAGCTAGAACAGTCAGGTAAGTTCAGAAAATTGCATCACTTTACTGTAATGCAGCCTTTAAAACCAGGAAAATACAACCCTCATGCCATATCACGATATTACGACATACAAAATCCCAGACGATATGTAGTCTCATGTCACGATATCGATATAATATAGATATATTGCCCAGCCCTACTCTGCACTCACTGTGTAACACACTCCTCGCTCTTTGTAACACACTGTCCGCTCACTGTTATAAATGCACCCTTCGCTCATGCTGCAGGTGACGGTGAGCCAGGTGTGTGGAGGCGGGCCAGTCTGTGCTGTGGAGCTGAGGGTGGAGAGCGCCTCCCTGAGGGCGGTGTGTGTACTGCACCATGCCCTGCTTCGCCGTCTCCAGGTAACACTCTGCAGGTTCTGAGGGTTCTGCAAGCGGCTGTTAATAACCTGGACTTTTCAGTCAGTTAAACCCTCAGCGCACACGCCAAATCTGGCCAATCCTTGCCCATTTAGGGGGTACCCTATTTAAAGCTTTATAACTCCAGATGTGAACACCACAGACACTTGAAAAATAGCTTAAATGAAGCAAGACATTTGTACAATTTACAATACTAGCTTAGATTACTTTATGTTCAGAATTTTTGAAGAAATAAAGTGCCACAAATGCAATTGTCTAGGCAAAAAAAAAAGTATACATGCCCTGGATCAAAAACTTCTTGACCACAAGTTCATAAAATCTAAGGGTGGATATGTAGAACTACTAAAGATCTACGAAGCAAAAACTAAGCAGTGTACCCAGCATCTCCCAAATGTCTAAATTACCCAAAATGTCTAAATTATGCATTGCTGTAAATCACAACATATTCATGTATTTCACTACAAATCAACTGTTTTTACTCAAGAAACTCACTGTTGCATCATTTCCAAGTGGTAATTTCAAGCTTTCTATCAGTACAGTGGTCTAAAATGTCTAGGGGTCCAAAAACATATCCAAAATCTCTCCAAAAGGGAATACAATGCTTTTTGTCAATTGTAAAGCATATGAATGAGCCCCTTATGAAGGTTTAAGATGAAACATTGATATCAGATTTAACAATAATGCAAAAATATTGCCACACAATGCTGTACAGTACCTAAATGTGTAATAATTAACTCTTGTATGTACTTCTATACTCTGTACTCTCGTATGTTTTCTTGTATGGGGGTGGGACGATATGAAAACAATTTTCAACCATCCCTCACCACGTTTTGGCAATGTTCCAGCACTCTGGTCATCACTGTTGCATGCATCACAAAAACTACTAGACTACCAACAAACACTTACATTACAGTGTGAAATATCCTCATTATAAAATACCACTAACCTATTTAAAGACACTCAATTTTAAAAATAACGTATATAACCGAAATATTTTGCACAGTAATACTTACATAGCAATGATGAAATCTTATCTGTTTTCAGTAGATAGAGACAGACAGAGAGTAATACAATGATACTGTTCTATCCGCTTCTGTCTTACACCAGAAAACGATGTCAGCTAGGTCTGTCAGCAAACATATGGCTTAGCTATGCCCAGAAGTTCTCAATAATAATAGTATTTTCCAAGAAATTACGAAAAATCCTTGACATCGTTTCGTTAGATGCAGCGTCTTTTGGGCTGTATTCACGCCAGATCAGGCAATGCAGTAAAACGGCAGTCTTCCCATTCATTTGAATGTGGGTAGTGCGTTTAGGCTGCGGCAGTGGGGACCGCAGGGGGTGCCGAAAAAAACGCAGCGGCCTGCTGCAAGAAAGTTGAACCAGAATCAACTTTTGCCGGAACGCAACCCGACGTCACGCTGCAGTGGCCAATCACGTAAGTTGTTTAAATTACCATGTAGCATTCCGCTGTTTACCGAGCAACTGTCGGATGAATTACTGACGCAACGTCGGAATTAAGCTGTATAAAAAATATTCGCTATTTAGCAGTTCTTGCATGCTAGTTTATTGTACCGAGCACTATGGAGTTCATGGACCAAACGATGATACTCTCCCAGTTGTGGCCTCGCTTGGTTTATTTTGTGTACCTAGTTTCGATGTCTGCGTCTGGCTGGCAGTCTACGCTGCAAAATAACGATTGCAAGAAGCTTCCTTCGGTTTGTGTTTGTGTCCATTTGTTTGAGTAGGAAATGGAGAAGGGGGGGGGCGGTTAAAGTTCACAACATGACATCACACAAATGGGCCATGTAGTGACACGCCCACACCTCCACACAACCCTGCGGCAAGGTGCCGCATTGCCTGATCTGGTGTGAATCCAGGCTTACGCTACCACAGTGTGAATGCGAAAGTGAATGCAATGATAACAAAACTTTCGATTACGCTGACCTATGGAACGCTATTCCAAAAGCAAAATTAGACATGTTATACATCGTTAGAAAGCTTATACTCTCACCTACTGAATAAATGAATTGTCAATCAAGCCAGACTGTACTAAAAAGGGCGACAATGCCATAAACAACACGTGAGGTATTACGCACAGCTATTTTGGAAGGTACCCAGGCATCACAAATGCACGTATATTTCACCAACGAATTGTCCAAGACAATATATGACCACTCAAAAGAGACATCTCTACACGTATAACCAACAGTAAGGTTGTATATTTATTCAATATTTAGTCCCAGATATTGACTGTAGAATGACATGGTATCATTTTTTAAAACTTTTTCTTGTTTATTTTGTTATTCAGTGAGCAGTGTTTTCATTGCTGTATAGGCATATCTTAGGGCTGTTGTTGGGTTTATCTTGTTGCTATGACGGAATATGATTTTTGAGTGATGAAAGAATATTTTTATGAATACCCAGATAGACAGTATTGTCCATTATGTCATGGGTGGGGGGTGTAGTTGTAGATGAGACTGCAGGGTGGGGGTGCCTGTTAAATGAACGACCAGAGCGACAATGGTGGTGCTGCGAAACTCCGTATTCGGCATAGTTGTCGTGTATGGTCTACTAATGAAACTAAAACAACGCGTTTCTGTTTTTAACTCATACTTTGGTTGCAGTAGCACTGAATGTCTGAGTTTAGTAATCTCGGCACGTCAGCGTGCCGACCACGAGGGGCTTTGCGCTAAGAGGTTAAATGTTATTCATCTAGCGCAAATAACAAAGGATTTATCGCTGTATGCTGGTTTACTCGGGCCTAGACTCCTACAGAGCTAGCCAGAGGCCACAATGGCCAGGAAACCTGCTGACACCTCCTTAGCTGACATATAGGGAGAATTCTTGAGGTTTCTTGTGGGGACCCAGGGTGTGAGGTTTCTTGTGGGGACCCAGAGTGTGAAGTTTCTTGTGGGGACCCAGAGTGTGAGGTTTCTTGTGGAGAACCAGGGTATGAGGTTTTGAAATCTGATCTGAACTGGTTTTTATCTGCTTTGGTTATTTCTCCTTTTTCAGGTTCTGTTTAAGGAGGTTGCTACAACAACAGAGCCCCCCCTGCAATTGCAAGGACAAAGACTCCAACAAGTCTTACTGGAGGCTGAGGTCAGAGGGCAGGGGGCGGGGTCTTACTGCAGGCTGCGGTCAGAGGGCAGGGGGCGGGGTCTTACTGCAGGCTGAGGTCAGAGGGCAGGGGGTGGGGTCTTACTGCAGGCTGAGGTCAGAGGGCAGGGGTGGGGTCTTACTGCAGGCTGAGGTCAGAGGGCATGGGGCGGGGTCTTACTGCAGGCTGAGGTCAGAGGGCAGGGGGCGGGGACTTACTGCAGGCTGAGGTCAGAGGACAGGGGGCGGGGTCTTACTGCAGGCTGAGGTCAGAGGGCAGGGGGCGGGGTCTTACTGCAGGCTGAGGTCAGAGGGCAGGGGCGGGGTCTTACTGCAGGCTGAGGTCAGGGGGCGGGGTCTTACTGCAGGCTGAGGTCAGGGGGCGGGGTCTTACTGCAGGCTGAGGTCAGAGGGCAGGGGGCGGGGTCTTACTGCAGGCTGAGGTCAGAGGGCAGGGGGCGGGGTCTTACTGCAGGCTGAGGTCAGGGGGTGGGGTCTTACTGCAGGCTGAGGTCAGAGGGCATGGGGCGGGGTCTTACTGCAGGCTGAGGTGAGAGGGCAGGGGGCGGGGTCTTACTGCAGGCTGAGGTCAGGGGGCGGGGTCTTACTGCAGGCTGAGGTCAGAGGGCAGGGGGCGGGGTCTTACTGCAGGCTGAGGTCAGAAGGCAGGGGCGGGGTCATACTGCAGGCTGAGGTCAGGATAAGCAGGTATAGACAGTGGATGGATGGATATTAATATTTAAAATGTCTTTCTTCTTATTATTATTATTATTATTAGTGCTGTGATCAACAGACTTCATCTGATGTTCAGAAAGTCAGGAATAGGTTCAATTGCTGCCATGGCAGGAATGGTTCTGTGGTTGCCTAGCACTAATAGCCCCTCCTCTTGCTCTCAGGCCCTGTGTGAGGAGATACAGGAGTCCCGCGCTCCTGCTGCTCTGGGCGTGGCACAGCCCGAGAGGACCGCCCACAAACTGATCCAGGCCTACCAGCGGCTGAGAGAGGGTCTGCTTCTCTGTCTCTGAGCCACAGAGGGGTCCCCCATACCACCCCGTACCCCTGAACACCACCCTGTACCCCTGCACACCACCCTGTACCCCTGCACACCACCCTGTACCCCTGCACTCCACCCTGTACCCCTGCACTCCACCCCGTACCCCTGAACACCACCCCGTACCCCTGAACACCACCCTGTACCCCTGCACTCCACCCTGTACCCCTGCACTCCACCCTGTACCCCTGCCCTCCACCCCGTACCCCTGCCCACCACCCTGTACCCCTGCACTCCACCCCGTACCCCTGCCCACCACCCTGTACCCCTGCCCTCCACCCCGTACCCCTGCCCACCACCCTGTACCCCTGCACTCCACCGTGGGGTCCCTCTTTACCCCCGCGGCCCCCAGGACTGGAGTTAAACCTGCAGATACAAAGTCAAATGGATCTGATAATCTTACATTATTTTTGTGGTGCAGATTTAACATATTTTTTACTTACAGTGCTAGATCATTCCTGTGGCATTATAGGTTGCATGCCTTGTTTAAGCTGTCATTATTAACTACTGGCTGTTACAGTGCAAATACTATTTAGTGTGTGAGGTTACAGCCGTCCAGCAGAGGGCACTAGAGGCACACTTTCACAGAGTTTCCGCAGACCTTGAGTGCCCCTGAGAATATACGCTTCCTGATGAGTTGTGGAAAATGGTCCTGAAGAATTTGTGCAAAAAGCCTTAATGTTTTTTTCATGTAACTTTTACTGCAAGCAAAAGATGTGCGTCTTTCACTGGTGCTGGGTCATTCACTGTGAAGCCAATCTGTGTCAGCAAATGGACTGGCTAGCTGACTGGCTAACAGACTGGCTAGCTGCCTGGCTTGCACATTGAAGTCACTGGAGATGGGTAATCTCTGCCAAACACATTCAAAGGCATGTCTTGACGCTCACACTCAGCTGTGTCTAAACATGGGCGCTAAGTATTTAAAAAGTGAACTGTGCTCAGCCTGCCTTCTAATTTGAGTGGGTTTTTAAAATAAAAAGGGCCTTTACCAACCATCTATCAGCTGTTTCCTTTTTACATTTATATTTTAGGCATTTGGAAAATTCTCTTATCCAGAGCAACTCACACAGCTTCCATTCTTTATCCAGAGCAACTCACACAGCTTCCATTCTTTACCCAGAGCAACTCACACAGCTTCCATTCTTTATCCAGAGCAACTCACACAGCTTCCATTCTTTACCCAGAGCAACTCACACAGCTTCCATTCTTTATCCAGAGCAACTCACACAGCTTCCATTCTTTATCCAGAGCAACTCACACAGCTTCCATTCTTTACCCAGAGCAACTCACACAGCTTCCATTCTTTATCCAGAGCAACTCACACAGCTTCCATTCTTTACCCAGAGCAACTCACACAGCTTCCATTCTTTATCCAGAGCAACTCACACAGCTTCCATTCTTTATCCAGAGCAACTCACACAGCTTCCATTCTTTATCCAGAGCAACTCACACAGCTTCCATTCTTTACCCAGAGCAACTCACACAGCTTCCATTCTTTATCCAGAGCAACTCACACAGCTTCCATTCTTTATCCAGAGCAACTCACACAGCTTCCATTCTTTACCCAGAGCAACTCACACAGCTTCCATTCTTTACCCAGAGCAACTCATACAGCTTCCATTCTTTACCCAGAGCAACTCACACAGCTTCCATTCTTTATCCAGAGCAACTCACACAGCTTCCATTCTTTATCCAGAGCAACTCACACAGCTTCCATTCTTTATCCAGAGCAACTCACACAGCTTCCATTCTTTACCCAGAGCAACTCATACAGCTTACATTCTTTACCCAGAGCAACTCACTCAGCTTCCATTCTTTACCCAGAGCAACTCACACAGCTTCCATTCTTTATCCAGAGCAACTCACACAGCTTCCATTCTTTACCCAGAGCAACTCACACAGCTTCCATTCTTTACCCAGAGCAACTCACACAGCTTCCATTCTTTACCCAGAGCAACTCACACAGCTTCCATTCTTTATCCAGAGCAACTCACACAGCTTCCATTCTTTATCCAGAGCAACTCATACAGCTTACATTCTTTATCCAGAGCAACTCACTCAGCTTCCATTCTTTATCCAGAGCAACTCACTCAGCTTCCATTCTTTACCCAGAGCAACTCACACAGCTTCCATTCTTTACCCAGAGCAACTCACACAGCTTCCATTCTTTATCCAGAGCAACTCACACAGCTTCCATTCTTTACCCAGAGCAACTCACACAGCTTCCATTCTTTACCCAGAGCAACTCACACAGCTTCCATTCTTTATCCAGAGCAACTCACACAGCTTCCATTCTTTACCCAGAGCAACTCACACAGCTTCCATTCTTTATCCAGAGCAACTCACACAGCTTCCATTCTTTACCCAGAGCAACTCACACAGCTTCCATTCTTTATCCAGAGCAACTCACACAGCTTCCATTCTTTATCCAGAGCAACTCATACAGCTTACATTCTTTATCCAGAGCAACTCACTCAGCTTCCATTCTTTATCCAGAGCAACTCACTCAGCTTCCATTCTTTACCCAGAGCAACTCACACAGCTTCCATTCTTTACCCAGAGCAACTCACACAGCTTCCATTCTTTATCCAGAGCAACTCACACAGCTTCCATTCTTTACCCAGAGCAACTCACACAGCTTCCATTCTTTATCCAGAGCAACTCACACAGCTTCCATTCTTTACCCAGAGCAACTCATACAGCTTCCATTCTTTACCCAGAGCAACTCACACAGCTTCCATTCTTTACCCAGAGCAACTCGCACAGCTTCCATTCTTTACCCAGAGCAACTCACACAGCTTCCATTCTTTACCCAGAGCAACTCATACAGCTTACACAGCTATCTTACATCTTGCAGCAAAGAGTTTGTTTGTGGTTGGAGGTGTCAGATATTGTGTGAAGAAGTGCAAACACACATTTCCTCAAATTCTGGTAAGAGTTTAGGTTCATAGCAACCTACTTCCGCAGAGAATTTGAAATGTTTTAGAGTGACCTCCTGCTTGCTTAGTTTTCTTAGTTTTCATCTCCTGATCTCACACAGTATTGTCATGCATTGTAGTGTTGTGCATATGCAGACTGAATGCCTCAAAGGTAATCTTCAGATTTAGGATATTTTTTTGTTTTATTATCATCGCTCATTTTTCCTGGATGTGAAATTTCCATTGTAAAAATAAAACAAAAAAAAAGGTTGAGCTTGTTTTCACAAAGTAAATGTTTATTTTAGCATGAGCCAGCAGTGACAGGGGCATTATTAGCAGTATTCCTTATGAAGAGCAGCCATGTTCCAGGGCGTGGGACAGAGATGTTTAAAATACCTGCATGGTGGTCTAGGGCGAGTTGGACCCCTGAGCCCTAAAGGTCACTGGTCTAGTTTGTAACCACGGAGACAGAAAGTCTGTACACTCCCACATGAAACTCTACCCGCAAGGAGAACAAAGTGAAGTGAAAATGTATAAAAGTATTCAAGCAGAGAACACACTCCTGCAGCCCCTCCCTTTCCAAATCAGTAATCATCCTGGGGGGGCAAACACATACCTCCCCCAACCCACTGTCGGTGCCCTTTGCCTGAGCTGCTGGTAGAATCAGGCGCAGTTCCTCCAGTGTCCTCCAGGGGTCAGTACTCCCACAGGGAGGCGGAGTTGGCGGCCTGGCCATCGCCCTTCAGCGTACCGCCCTGGTCGCCACGGAGATACTGCCCGCTCTGGGTCCTGATGCCCATCCGCCCGTGCTCCAGCAGCTCCAGGAACAAGTCCTCGGGGGCCTCCCCATCGGCGCATACCAGCCCACTGCTGGAGACGTACCAGAACTTTCCGTCCACCCCTGAGACAGACAGTGAAGGGGGGAGGAGAAAGACGCAGAGAGAAAGGTCAAGAGAGGGAAAGGAAAGGACAAAGGGGGGGGGGGGGCTCACTGGCTGGTATATAAATCATCTTTCCTACTATGCAGTTGCATCTGCTGCCATTTCAGCATCCAGGCAAATAATTAGTGTAAACATTAGGGGTGCTGGGTGGGGGTGATAAGGTAAAGTTATCCATAGCTATGAACATCAAGTCCAGTTCACACTGTAAGCATAAGCTAGGTCAGAAAGTTATGACAAGTCAAACTTGAATGAGGCATGACTGCAAGATATGATAGACCTACAACATCAAGATAACAAGTGCATTATAAATGCTGGAGGAAGATGTCAGTGTAACATGAAGGTGCTAGAGGATTAAGATAAGATATGTGTGATACACACAGAACCGACTGCCCCGCACAGAACCACCTGCACCAGACAGAACCTCCTGTTCCACACACAACCCCCTGCTCCCAATTGAACCTACTACTCCACACAGAACCTCCTCCTCCATGCAGAACCTCCTGTTGTCAGAAGCAGAGAGGACAGAGGGATGCAAGAGCTGAGTATCCGGCCGGAGTGTGAGAGCGTGGCATTGTGGGAACCTTTGATGTGGTACGCTCCGTCGCTGAAGTGCAGAGTGAAGATGTCATAGACGGACCGGCTGGCGTCCAGCGTGTTGGAGCCCTTGTGGTGGCACACATAGCCGTTCTCCCCCCTCAGGATTAGCATCGGCCTGTTTATCAGCTTCAACAAGAGCTGCTCATCCTCCCCTGAGGAAGGGGAGGAAGGAGAGAAGGAGGGGAGGAAGGAGAGAGGGAGGGAAGGACGGAAGGAGAGAGTTGTTTACACAGCTGGCAATGAAAGATTGTTGTAGAACGCTGGAAACCATTCAGAGTGAAAGAATAATTCAAACTTGTGTTCTGAACATTTAAGCTGCTGCTACTCTTATTGCTAATTAGTGCATAATTGATTAATGGAACACCAATCAGATCTGCCATCACACATGATCACATTTAACTTCAGAGGTTATGATATTATACTAGCTAATATAAAATTGAATCTGTATACTGAGTCACACACCAACAGCCACATACTCACACATCCTGAGTCACACACCAACAGCCACATACACACATATCCTGAGTCACACACCAACAACCACATACTCACACATGCTGAGTCACACACCAACAGCCACATACTCACACATCCTGAGTCACACACCAACAGTCACATACTCATACATCCTGAGTCACACACCAATAGCCACATACTCACACATCCTGAGTCACACACCAATAGCCACATACTCACACATCTTGATTAATGACTCACTCACCCAGAGTCACTGCGTCTCACACTTATCCACAATTACTAAGTCATTCGCCCAGAGTCACAGTCACCCGTGGAGTCATTGAGCTATACACTCACCCGTAGAGTCACTGAGTCACACTCACCCTTAGAGTCACTGAGTCACACACACCCGTAGAGTCACTGAATCACTCACCCACAGAGTCGCTGAGCCATACACTCACTCATAGAGTCACTGAATCAGTCACCCACAGAGTCGCTGAGCCATACACTCACTCATAGAGTCACTGAATCACTCACCCAGAGTCGCTGAGCCATACACTCACCCGTAGAGTCGCTGAGCCATACACTCACCCGTAGAGACGCTGAGCCATACACTCACCCGTAGAGTCACTGAATCACTCACCCACAGAGTTGCTGAGCCATACACTCACCCGTAGAGTCACTGAATCACTCACCCATGGAGTCACTGAATCACTCACCTACGGAGTCGCTCACGGCGGCTAGCTGCCCGTTCTTCTTTGTGCAGACGTATTTCCCATTACTGGCCCTCAGAGCCACCCTCCGGCCCAACCACTGAAGCTCAAACATGGTGTTGGCTGCCCTGTGGGGGGCAGCAGAGAGCAGTGAGCGAGGGTAGGGGGCAGAGGAAATACTGGCACCGCACGAGCATAGGAGAATTTAGGGTATTAGAGGTCAGTGAGGAGATACAGTGGAGTTTGGGGTATTGAAGGGCAGTTTGGTGCTATAGGGGAATTTAAGGTACTGGTGGGCAGTTGGGTAGTATAGGGGATGTTAACATAATGATGAGAGAAGGCCATTCAGCCCAACAAGTTGGGGCACTAGAGGGCATTTGGATGGTATAGGTAAGATTGGGGCGTTAGATAGTATCTAACACTGTATCAAGCCTAGTTCTGAAAATCCCCAGAGTTTCTGCCTCTGCTACATGATCTGGTAGGCTATTCCACACATTGACTTTTCATTGTGTGAAAAATGTTTTTCGTAATGACTGTATGTCCCCTCATTCCACTAACTGAACTCAATCTGAAGAATTTCTTGTAGTTCACTTTTTTGATCCCCTTTATGAATTTAAAAGCTTCAATCAAATTACCCCTAAGCAGAAGCGTCACTAGGGGGGTGCGGACTGCACTGAGTGACACCATCAGAGGGGGGTGACACCGAAATGACTGGCAATAAATTTTTGTGCAGTGCATTTTGTAGCGAGGCGTTGAAACAGCTAATTTCTCAGATGCAGTTTACTGCCAGTTGATTTAATTAGCGGTGTTAATGTGACGAGAAGAGCTTTGTCGTTTGAATGCAGAACCCCGGTCGACAACGTCCAACAACACCACCCCCCCACCCCCATTAACGCCACTGCCCCTAAGCCTCCTTTTACTAAGCTTGAAGAGGTTAAGTCTTTCCTCGTATCTTTCATCTTTCACACCAGGATTCACTTTAGTTCCTCTTCTTTGAACCTTTTCCAGAGCCTCTGTATCTTTTCTGTAGTACAGTCCCCAGAACTTCTCACAATACTCCTTGTGTGATTTAAATACTGTATTGTATAAGATAAGTATAAATTCCTTGAATTTATACTCAATAATCATGAAAGTATTAAGGCATGAAACTATTTAAGGCATCAGCAATATCTTTATTCTTATAAAGCAATGCTCCTTCTTCATTTGTGATATCTTCTTTCACTGTCCTTTTCCTACTATAGTATTTAAAGAAATGTTTAGGATTACATTTTTGCCTTTCCAGAGAGCCTCTTAGCTTCCTGTAGTTCTTTTTTAACTTTAGCACACATAATACAAAATTCAGCCTTATTACTCTCAGTTCTGTCATTTTAATATATCGTATACAGTATATGTTTCTCTCTCAAACTCTCCCATATGGCTTTGTACATCCACTGGGGACTGCTTCTTAAACTTACTTTTTCTTAACTTTGGAATAAATTTACATTGTGCTTCAAGAATAACCCTTTTGAACCTGCTCCACTTTTCATTCACAGTCTTGCAGTCAAGAAGTTGCACTCAATCAATATTACTTAAATTTGCTCGCATCTTATTGAAGTTGCCTCGTCTAATATGTGAAATTCTGGCCATAGAGGATCCCTTGTTAATCATCCAACATACAGGAAATCTAACTGCAGAATGATCACTAGTTCCAAGTGGTTTGATTACCTCTATGCTACAAATTCTGTCACCATTACATAGCAACAGATCCAGAATTGATTTCCCTCTTGTCGGCTGACTGATATACTGTGCCAAAAAAGGTATCTTTACAACAACTAATAATTCTTCCTCGCTTTTTCCTTGTCCTGTCATCAATTCCCAATTGATAGCAGGGCAATTGAAGTCACCCATAATAATAGTCTCACAATCCTAACAAGTTTGTTTTGTTTCCAAAGAGCATTTAATTCACATTACTGTCTGAAGTACTGTCATCCAGTAACACACACCTTTCATGTTCCCCAGTGAGCCTAATTCAAATATCCTCACTAGGCTGGTCAATATCTGTAATTTCCTGCACATTATGATTATCTTTTGCATAGAGAGCTATACCCCCATCCCTCCTACTGGATCTATTCTTCCTAATGGGTTTTTACACCCTCAATATTATATTCATCCCCATTCTCCTCCTATTGGGGTAATAGCAGATATTTGGGTAGTGTAGGGTTAGTTTGGGGGTAATAGGAGGTATTTGGGTGGTGTAGGGTTAGTTTGGGGTAATAGCGGGTATTTGGGTGCTGTAGGGGAGTTCAGGGTAATAGGGGGTATTTGGGTGATGTAGGGACTTTGTGGTAATAGGGGATATTTGGGTGGTGTAGGGACTTTGGGGTAATAGCAGGTATTTGGGTGGTGTAGGTTTAGTTTGTGGTAATAGGGGATATTTGGGTGGTGTAGGGATTTTGGGGTAATAGCAGGTATTTGGGTAGTGTATGGGAGTTTGGGGTAATAGCGGGTATTTGGGTAGTGTAGGGGAGTTTGGGGTAATAGCGGGTATTTGGGTGGTGTAGGGTTAGTTTGTGGTAATAGGGGATATTTGGGTGGTGTAGGGGAGTTTGGGGTAATAGCAGATATTTGGGTGGTGTTGGGGAGTTTGCGGTAATAGTGGGTATTTCCTTGGCTAGAAAGAGCTGTACAAAATAAGTATTGTACCTTATTGAACCTGTGTTTAGCAGTTGTCTATGACCACGAAATGCACTTTTTGTATGTCGCTTTGGATAAAAGCGTCTGCCAAATAAATGTAATGTAATTTGGGTGGTGTGGGGGAGTTTGGGGTAATAGCAGGTATTTGGGAGGTGTAGGAGAATATGGGATAATAGGGGGTATTTGGGTGGTGTAGGGGACTTTGTGGTAATAGGGGAAGTTGACTCTCACACTTCTGTTGCTGTGGACTGGATGCCTCCATGGGAGACCAGCGTCCAGTAGTTTCCTTCCTTGGTTCTGAATGTGCATTTCCTGCTTTGCCTGTCAATCTCCATCTGGAAGGTCTCCATGTCGGTCTCGTCATCCTGATTGGCTGAGATATTCACCCCTGTAGGAATAAATGACATCACAATGAGTGTGTGACAGAAATCAATGCAGCTAAACCCTCCAGCAACTGCTGCCCTGGACACTACTCCAAACTGCTGCTCTGATCACTGCTCCACACTGCTGCTCTGACCACTGCTCCACACTGCTGCTCTGACCACTGCTCCACACTGCTGCTCCGATCACTGCTCCGCACTGCTGCTCTGATCACTGCTGCACAATGCTGCTCTGACCATTGCTCCAAACTGATGCTCTGATCACTGCTCCAAACTGATGCTCTGATCACTGCTCCACACTGCTGCTCTTATCACTGTTCCACACTGCTGCTCTTATCACTGTTCCACACTGCTGCTCTGAGCATTACTCTACACTGCTGCTCTGACCACTGCTCCACACAGCTGCTCAGACTTCTGCTCCACACAGCTGCCGTGATCACTGCTCTACACTGCTGCTCTGACCACTGCTCCACACAGCTGCTCAGACTTCTGCTCCACACAGCTGCCGTGATCACTGCTCTACACTGCTGCTCTGATCACTGCTCCACACTGCTGCTCTGACCACTGCTCCACACTGCTGCCATGACCATTGCTCTACACTGCTGCTCTTATCACTGTTCCACACTGCTGATCTGACCACTGCTCCACACTGCTGATCTGACCACGGCTCCACACTGCTTCTCTGACCACTGTTCCACACTGCTGCTCTGACCACAGCTCCACACTGCTGCTCTGACCACTGCTCCACACTGCTGCTCTGATCAGTGTTCTATACTGTTGCTCTGATCACTGCTCCACACTGCTGCTCTGATCACTGATCCACACAGCTGCTCTGATCACTGCTCCACACTGCTGCTCTGATCACTGCTCCACACTGCTGCTCTGATCACTGGTCCATACTGCTGCTCTGACCATTGCTCTATACTGTTGCTCTGATCACTGATCCACACTGCTGCTCTCTCTTGTGAATTGAAATGGATGCTCTGGAGAATGAAGAACAAGCGACCCCAAATTATGCAACTGAAAATGTACGTGAGTACTAATTATGGGAAAGGGGTGATATTATAATGCAAATAAATATATATATGCTCATTTAACATCTTATTTCTTAGTACAACATAGGAATCCTTTCGGATATCTTCAGCCTCAAAGCAGTTTTTTGTTAACTGATTTACAGCAGGTCCTTCTGTAAATGTCCACTGATGCTGCTGATGATATGCTAAGGGGTGACATGCTAAGGGGTAGTTATTTATGAATGATTTATGAAATAGACTTTAGCTATGGTTGGTTTATGGTAGTGACCATCTTGTTTCCGAAAGGAAGACTTTGGCTGTGATTGGTTCACGTTAATGACCGTCTCATTGCGAAAGGGAAATGTACTTTGTGGGACTCCTTAATCCAGCACAGGCTGCCGTAATAATAGGACTTAATCCGGGTGGCTTGCAGGGCAGGAGCTAATCCCCATTTCATTTATCTGACCAAAGCACATTCTGCAGGAACTCCAGTTCACTGACATGTCAAGCCTGAGTGTTCAGTACCACTGTGTAGGTCCCAGAGCCAAACCAACGACCTCCTGATGTGTGGGACCCAACTTGTTGCCTCCTGATGTGTGGGACCCAGCCCATAGCCTCCTGATGTGTGGGACCCAGCCCATGACTTCCTAATTTGTGGGACCCAGCCCATTACCTCCTGATCTGTGGGACCCAACCCATGAGCTCCTGATGTGTGGGACCCAACCCATAACCTCCTGATATGTGGGACCCAACCCATAACCTCCTGATGTGTGCGACCCAGCCCATTACCTCCTGATGTATGGGACCCAACCTGTTACCTCCAGATGTGTGGGACCCAACCTGTCATCTCCTGATGTGTGGGACCCAACCCGTTATCTCTTGATGTATGGGACCCAACCCATAACCTCCTGATATGTGAGACCCAACCTGTTACCTCTTGATGTGTGGGGCCCAACCTGTTACCTCTTGATGCGTGGGACCCAACCTGGTACCTCCTGTTGTGTGGGACCCAACCTCCTGCCCTGCTGCTCTCTCTCTCCCTGCTGCTCAGAGCAGACTGGGTCAGCTGACACCACCCAAAATATCTCAGCATGGTTTTGCCTAATCCCCCTGTATTTAAACCCCCCCCCCCCCCCCCCCCGGGCTGACTGGGGGGGTGAGAGCAAAGCCGTCCCACACAGCCACTTAAGCTGATTTGTTTCTGCCGTGTCACCCCCCCCCCGCCCCCAGCCTCTAACTGAACAATGCACACCTGTCAATGGCAGCACTATTGCCCCTACCCTGAGAAGTATGTGCAGAGACATAGAACTGTCTGCACAAACTAGCGTTCTGGGTCTGCCCAGACTGCACTCAGGGTCTGCAGGGTCTCCGCAGACTGCACTCAGGATCCGCAACAAGGACACACAAGCATGCCCATGACAGGAAAATAGTATGGAGAATAATTTTTGGCATCCTGCCCATCGCGTACTACAAAGTACATAGTATGCTTAGTGGACAGTACCTACTTTGAGGATACAGTAGTTCAGAGGCTGATTCGGACTCAGCACATGATTCCCCCAATGGAAATGCGAGTGCAGTTGTTATATGATGGCAGCGTTGACTAGCAGAGCTGAACTGGGGCTTACGGTGATGTCTGGTGTGGGGTTTGGGAGGTTGGGGGTGGGGGGTTGGAACCATGTCAACCCAGACTGGAGCAGGTACAGGTAATTCAGCAAAAGGTTATTAATTATTAACGGTAAACCAATTCTACACTCCCTCTCTTTCTCATTCGCTCTCTCTCACTCTCTCTCTCTTTCTTTCTCTCTCTTTTTTTATTAATCCCACCCCTATCACCATGCCCAGTGTCCACTTTTCTTTTCAGGGCAAAAAGAGGTCTCACCCCCCCCCCCTCCAGTTATTGCCCCCTGCCTCCTGTTATTCCCTGCTGAATAGATTCAGCAGGCTGCAGATTTATGGCTTCAGGAAGGTGTCAGTGAGCAGGTGGATGTCCCACCTGTGTTCCACACGCAGGTGTCCTTTGTCAGTCCCACCCACTTTCGCACATCAAAAGACCCCACTATTCCCCTTGGGTAGCCACACACACACACACACTACACACATAAACACACATAAACACACACACACATACACACACAATACACACACTACACACACACACATACACACACACTACACACATACACACACACACATACACACACAATACACACACTACACACACACACATACACACACACTACACACATACACACACACACATACACACACAATACACACACTACACACGCACACACATACACACACAATACACACACTACACACACACACACACACACACACTGGCCCGGGAGCTTGTGTTACAGAAACGCGAACCCCCCCATCAATGAAATGCCCTTTTCACATCAATAATTCACACCGCGCACTTCACCACTGCGGCCGCTTCCTCAGTTTTGGTCAACCCCCCCCACCCCCGATGTCCGAGGAACAGGGGAGGGATGGTGGGCAGTGGGGGGAGGGGGATCGTCACTGGCCCAGTTTTCCAAGAAACACCTGAAAGCACTTGAGCCCTAATACCTACACCCATTCCCCAAACTACTGCCTATACCCCCACCCTACCACCTACCCCTCACCCCTCACCCCCACCATACCATCTACACCCTCACTCTCCCAACCACCAACACCTATTCCCCAAACTACCACCTACACCCCCACCCACCAGAGAACATATACCCATTCCCCACACTACCACCTCAACCATCACCCACCCTAACACCTACACCCATTCCCACCAGATGTTTTTTTCTTTAAAAAGTTTGTTTGGCAACCACAAAGTTCTCTTGTTAAACTTAATTTGTGTAGAAAGATAAGATTTGTATTTGCTTGTAAGTCAGGTCTGAGTAAAGGGCATATGTTGACTGAATCCAGGCCTGAGAGCAGTGCCGCTAAATCACCATGGATACCAACCGCCCAGGGTAAATAGCTGCCTGGTACAGGCAAGGGCAGTTAATCATCAGAGTACAAAGGAGAAGAATTCAGACTTCAAGAATTTGACAAACCAACCAAACATTAACCAGTGAGATGAAAGAGCTTTCGATGCTGTGTTTTTCAAGATAATTGGCTGTAGTTTTAGCTTAAGTTTATCTGTACGGGGTGTATGGGGTGTAGCCTCCACTGCCCAGCAATGGCACCACACTTTTTCCCCCATACCGCCAAATGAGAATCCGAAGATCTGTGATTGGATCAGATCTGGCCAGGGGCTGGCGGGACACCATTGGTGGAGAGGCTAGTCACAGTTTAAATTCACGTGCACAGATTCAACCACTGAGCCCAGAACTACATTTTCCATGAGCACAACTCCACAAGCCTGCTCCATCATCAATCCTGCATGACCCTTTGGACTTGCCTGCTGACTGTATCCCTAGCACACCATTGCTCTGAAAACTACAAATTAAGAGGATTTTGTGGAGCAGGGTTTTAGAGAAGGACTTTAGTACAAAACCTGTGGAAACTTTAAATAATAAAAAAGCTGTAGACCAATATCTGCTCTCTGGGTTTACTGTGTGCTTTTGGTGTTCTGCATAAGTTTACCCTGCAGGACACTGACTGGCTCTTTCCAGGTCTCATCTCTCTAGCAATTTAATCACATGATGGAACACATTACGTCACCACAGATGCTTGTATCCAATCGCACAAACTTACACGGTCCTAAAGCAGTTACCCCAACAGTGACAACCAAAAGAACACACAGATTCACACACATGCACACACATGTACACACACACGCACACATATTCACACACGCACGCACAAAATCACACACACATATACACACACGCGCACACATATTCACACACATGCACACACATGTACACACACGCGCACACATATTCACACACACACGCGTGCACATAATCACACACACATATACACACACGCGCACACATATTCACACACATGTACACACACGCGCACACATATTCACACACATGTACACACGCGCACACATATTCACACATGCGCGCGCACATTATCACACACACATATACACACGC
The DNA here is from genome assembly GCA_039654925.1 of Anguilla pacifica. Taxonomy (NCBI): domain Eukaryota; kingdom Metazoa; phylum Chordata; class Actinopteri; order Anguilliformes; family Anguillidae; genus Anguilla; species Anguilla pacifica. Next base: position 79,956,599 of record CM077285.1, on the reverse strand, counting down.
ACACACATATTCACACACACATGTACACACACACATGCACACACATGTACACACACGCAGACATATTCACACACATGTACACACACAAGCACACATATTCACACACACATGTACACGCACACATGCACACACATGTACACACACACGCACACATATTCACACACATGTACACACACACGCACACATATTCACACACACATGCACACACATGTACACACACACGCACACACATATTCACACACACATGTACACGCACACATGCACACACATGTACACACACACGCACACACATATTCACGCACACGTGCACAGACATACAGGTGGAGCTGACGATTCACAGGTCTTAATTAAAATTCAATCAATCAATCAGTGATTGACAGGTCTCCTACCTTGGCGGATGGAGACGTATTTCCCATTGGGGGCTTGGAACACCACCTGTGGGTGACTCTCCTCCAGGTCGAAGAGCTCGTCCTTGCCGGGCTTGGAGCAGCGGCCGGACCGCAGCGTCCCGGTGGGGCCGGTGGGGGCCAGGTACTTCCCCTCGCAGTCCTTAAAGGCCAGCTTCCCCGCGCGGAGCTCCAGCGTGTAGCCCGTGCCCCGCCCCGGCTCCCGCACCAGCTTGCCGTCGTGGTTGAGGAAGCGGCTGTCGCAGGTCTTCAGGCAGTACCGGCCCCCCAGGTACACCAGGGTGAGCAGGGAGCGGACCCCCCAGGGGATGTTCCCGTCCACAGACACCTCCCCCTCCTCCCCGCTCAGGCGGGCGTAGCGCCGGCGGCTCACGCTCAGCAGGTTGGCCTGCGGGTGGAGCGCCAGGTGCATGGCCCACAGCTCCGCCTCCCCGACGGTCTGGGCGAAGCAGGACAGGTGGTCCTCCGACCCACCGAAAAAGCGCAGGTAGGGCTGGGACTGCAGGGCCCAGCGGCCGTCCGACTGCGCCACGATCAGGAAGCGCGCCCCCTCCCCCGGCTCCTCCGCCTCGCAGCTCACCTTGCCGTCCTGGTCGGAGGACAGGTAGCGGCCCAGGTGGCTGCGCAGGTAGACCGCCTGCGTGTGGCGCTCGTCCTGCTCCAGGGTCCAGATCTGCTTCCTCTTCAGGCTCGGCCCGGAGGCGTTCACCTTGAAGCCGAAGGCCTCGGCCGTCAGGTAGCGGCTCTCGTGGTTGATGAGCCCAAACTGCAGCTTCAGGGCTTTGTTCACCCCGTTGGTGGGCATGTCGGCCTCCTGGGGGTGTGTTAATATCTATGCCGGGGGGGGAGAAAAACAGGATCTCAAAGCAGCTTTCGATTTGTCTTATTTCCCCACCCCCAGCACCTGCCCCCCAACGGGTTGTTCTGAACAGATGGAAAGAGCTGAAAGAGTTGTACTCACAGGTATTTTCTCTCTCTCCTAAATGCCGCTGTTGTAGCAGTTTATCTATTCCTTTGCCAGTCCTTGTTGGTTTTGTCCTTGTTCTTGTCCTGTGTTAATTTACCATTTTCCTTCTAACCTCCTTTTTCTTTATGGCCTCTCTCCTCTGTCTCTCTCCCACATGCTCCGATTCTTTCCGTTTCCTAATCAGGCCAGATTATAATCAGCAGCTCTCAACACCTCAATCCAGCGAGATGCTGACGTCACCTGATCCCACCACCTCTCCCCCTCTCTCTCCCCTCTTTCTCTCACTGACTCCCTCTCTCCCTCGCTCTGTCTCTGTCTCTCTTTCCTCTCTCTCCCTCTCCTTCTCTGGTAGTGTCTATCCCTGTCTCATTCTCTCTGCTGTGAGTAGCCCTTAATTAAGCACATCTTGGATTACCAGATTTTCCCCCCAGATTTCAGTAAGCCCTGGGGCGGCTGATGACTGGTGTGGAGCGGGACAGGGTGGGCTAATTGCCCTCTCTCACCACATGGTTCAACTCTCTGCAAAACCAGTATAAGCCTCACTACAGTCCCAGTCTCTTTCTCTCTTTCTCCTTCCTCTCTTCTGTTCTCCTTCGCTCTTTCTCTCTCTCTTTCTGTCTCTGCTGTGGTCCGGTTGTCCTCTCTCTCCCGCTCTGTGTTTGCTCTGTGCTCTGTGTCTCTCTGAATGCAGTGAGACACTGGAGCTGACCCACTCTCACAGTGGGACTGGCCAAAGCCCGTATCTGCTTTCCCTCATAGAGGGCTGTATAGAGTTACACTGCATCTCTGATTCCAGGCCCTGTGGGCCAGCTTTATTAGAGAGACAGGGACAGAGAAAGGGGGGCATTATATATATATATGTGTGTGTGTGTATGTGTGTGTGTGTGTTTGTGTATATGCATGTGTGTGCATGTTTGTGTCCATACATACACACACATGGACACACATGTACTCACACACACACACACACGTAACTAAGACATCTTTTGATCCGCAGTGTTATCACCAGCAGTGTCCGGTGGATGCTTAATGTTTTATCACTTTGTTGTCTTCTGAACTTAAGTAAAGAGGATTTCACAGGTTTTCCATTTATGAACAAGATCCTTTAATTAAGTGCATTTTTTCCATTCGTGATGGCACCAGTAAAAGCCTTACAGGGACATCCTGAGTGTGAGTGTGATAGTCCTTACAGGGACACTGTGAGTGTAAGAGTCCTTACAGGGACACTGTGTGTGTGAGAGTCCTTACAGGGAAACCCTGAGTGTGAGAGTTCTTACAGGGACACTGTGAGTGTGAGAGTCCTTACAGGGACACTGTGAGTGTAAGAGTCCTTACAGGGACATCCTGAGTGTGAGTGTGATAGTCCTTACAGGGACACTGTGAGTGTAAGAGTCCTTACAGGGACATCCTGAGTGTGAGTGTGATAGTCCTTACAGGGACACTGTGAGTGTAAGAGTCCTTACAGGGACACTGTGTGTGTGAGAGTCCTTACAGGGAAACCCTGAGTGTGAGAGTCCTTACAGGGACACTGTGAGTGTGAGAGTCCTTACAGGGACACTGTGAGTGTGAGAGTCCTTACAGGGACACCGTGAGTGTGAGAGTACTTACAGGGACACCCTGAGTGTGAGAGTCCTTACAGGGACACTGTGAGTGTGAGAGTACTTACAGGGACATCCTGAGTGTGAGAGTCCTTACAGGGACACTGTGAGTGTGAGAGTACTTACAGGGACATCCTGAGTGTGAGAGTCCTTACAGGGACACTGTGAGTGTGAGAGTCCTTACAGGGACATCCTGAGTGTGAGAGTCCTTACAGGGACACTGTGAGTGTGAGAGTACTTACAGGGACATCCTGAGTGTGAGAGTTCTTACAGGGACACTGTGAGTGTGAGAGTACTTACAGGGACATCCTGAGTGTGAGAGTCCTTACAGGGACACTGTGAGTGTGAGAGTACTTACAGGGACATCCTGAGTGCGAGAGTCCTTACAGGGACACTGTGAGTGTGAGAGTACTTACAGGGACATCCTGAGTGTGAGAGTTCTTACAGGGACATCCTGAGTGTGAGAGTTCTTACGGGGACACTGTGAGTGTGAGAGTACTTACAGGGACACTGTGAGTGTGAGAGTTCTTACAGGGACACTGTGAGTGTGAGAGTTCTTACAGGGACATCCTGAGTGTGAGAGTACTTACAGGGACACTGTGAGCATGAGAGTTCATACAGGGACCCAAAGAGCATCACAGCTGCTATGTGAAGAGATCCTTGCCCCAGGGTGATTTGGCTCAAACAATAAATATGAATGAAAGAGCTCCAGGTGCTTCTTGCTGGTTTCCATAGTTACTCTCACTCATATGAACACACACAAACAAAAACACACACGCTCTCGCTGTCTGACCCACGGATATAGGGGCGACATAGCTCAGGAGGTAAGAGCAGTTGTCTGGCAGTCGGAGGGTTGCCGGTTTGAACCCCGCCCTGGGCGTGTCGAAGTGTCCCTGAGCAAGACACCTAACCCCTAACTGCTCTGGCGAATGAGAGGCATCAATTGTAAAGCGCTTTGGATAAAAGCGCTATATAAATGCCAGTCCATTTACCATTTACCATATAAACATACATTCCCCCCATCTCTCTCTGTCTCTCTCTCTCTCTCTCGCGCACACACACACACACACCAACACACTTTCTCTGTGTCTTCCTCATACAAATGGACACGCACAAACATACATTTGCTTTATCTCTATTTTTTTACACAAACACACTTTACATTATGCTGTGTGTGCATATGTTTCTGTGTGTATGCATGTTTATATATCTTTGTGTGCCCTCTCTTTTAGAATGGTATTAATACTGTTACCCGAGTCTCATATACTTTGACAGAAAATATGCACACAATCTCTCTCGCTCTCTGACACAGTTGTGCATACTTTTTCTGGTTCTCACTTGTCAGTGTCTCTCACACTCATACTCTTTCTCATACACACACATAAACATGCCCTTTTGCTCTCTCACATATACATACCCTCTCTCTCAAACACTCATAATCTCTCTCACACATAGACATGGTCTCTCACTCACTCACAAACACATACGATGTAAACTACATGGCCAAAAGTATGTGGAAACCCAAACATCACATCCATATGTGCTTGTTGAACATTTCATTTCAAAATGACAGGCATTAATATGGAGTTGGTCCCTCCTTTGCTGTTGTAACAGCCACCACTCTTCTGGGAAGGCTGTCCGTTAGACTTTGAAACATGGCTGTGGGGATTCACTTCCAGTTAGCCACAAGAGCACTAGTGAGGTCAGGTGCTGATGTTAGGCCATAAGGCTGCTGGCTTGCAGTCAGCATTCCAACTCATCCCAATGGTGTTCAGTGGGGTTGAGATCAGGGCTCTGTGCAGGCCAGTCAAGTTCTTCCACACCAAACTTGGCAAGCCATTTCTTTTTTGACCTCGCATGGGGGCATAGTCATGTTGAAACAAGAAAGGACCTTCCCCAAACTATTGCTTCAAAGTTGGAGAAGCACAATTCTCTAGAAAGTCATTGTATGCTGTAGCATTAAGATTTCCCTTCACTGGAACTAAGGGGCCCAAACCATGAAAAACAACCATTATTCCTCCTCCCAACAAACTTTACAGTTGGCACTATGCATTTGGGCAGGTAGCAGTCTGGCATTCGCCAAACCCAGATTCATCCGTCAGACTGCCAGATAGTGAAGCGTAATTCATCACTTCAGAGAATGTGTTTCCACTGCCCCAGAGTCCAATGACGGTGTGATTTATACCGCAACAGCCAACGCTTGGCATTGCGCATTAAGTTTTTGTGTGGCTGCTCGGCCATGGAAACCCATTTCATGAAGCTTCTGACAAACAGTTCTTGTGTTGCAACCAAGATTAGATTATTTTTATGCACTATATGATTCTGCACTTGGCGGTCCTGTTCTGTGAGCTTGCGTGGCCTACCGCTTCACAGCTGAGCTGTTGTTGCTCCTATGTGTTTCCAGTTCACAATAACAGGACTAACAGTTGACTGGGACAGCTCTGGCAGGGCAGAAAATTGATGAACTGATTTGTTGGAAAGATAGCATCGTATGACGGTGCCACATTGAAAGTCAATTAGCTCTTCAATACGACCAATTCTACTGCCAATGTGTGTCTATGGAGATTGCATGGCTGTATGCTTGATTTTATGCACCTGTTAGCAATGGGTATGGCTGAAGTAGCCAAATCCACTGATTAGAAGGGGTGTCCACATATTTTTGTCCATGTAGTGTATCTCCCCATCTCTCTCTCACACTCACACTTTCACTCTCTCAGACACACACTCTGTCCCTTTCCCTCTCACAGACATACACACTGTCTCTTTCTTTCTCTCTATCACACACACACACAGAAACACACACATTTCTGAGGGGATATTAGTAACTAAGAAAAAAGCCTCAGAAAAAGACTGTTCACACAAATCCCACAGCTCGAGGGAAGAAAGCGTTTGATTGGTTCCCCTTATAAGGGGGTTACTTTCAGCTGGGTAAAATGGGTAAGTCAGTGCCAGGCATTCCATGTTGTCACTAAATGGCCATCCTAGAAAGGACAGAAGCCCCACCCAAGTCCAGCCAACAGCCTATCAGGACATTTTGTTAAGTCCTCCACATGACCCATTTTCATGTTTTGTTAGACTAGGGACATCTCCTTACTACGTGAGCTCTCAATCACGATTGATGGCACCACAGTGACGGCCTCTCACTCTGCCAAGAGCTGGGGGTGGATGACCAACTGGACCTCAAGGAGTACATCAAGGCAACATCACGGTCCTGCAGACTCATCTACAACCTTCCCAAATTCTCCCACGTCACTCCTCTGCTGCGATCACTCCACTGGCTACCGGTCGCAGCCAGGATCTGGTTCAAAGCCCTGATCCTTGCCTACACTGCTGCCAACAGGACAGCCCCCATCTACTTGCAGGACATGATTCGGTCCTATGTCCCTGCTCGACCACTCAGCTCTGCGGCAGCAGGGCGCCTTGTAACCCCTCCCACCCGACCAAAGGGATCACAGAGCTTCTCCACCCTAGCTCCCCAGTGGTGGAACGAACTCCCCGTCCCTCTCCGAACCTCCCCCTCACTACCCATCTTTTGCTGTGGCCTGAAGACTCATCTCTTCAGGCTATACCTAAACTAACCACCACCACGCTGTATATTTCACTCTAAATCCCCCCCCCCCCCCCCCCTTTTCATGACACTTGTTACATGTTGCCCCATCCCAGCACTTTTTGGTCATTTGTATTTGTCCTAATACTATAGCTTGTTCTTCTGCCTAGTTGGCTTTGCAGAGGTTAGGTCAGAATAGTGTTCACTGTGTGAACTAAACTGTGTTCTTGGCTAGAAATAGCTGTACAAAATAAGTATTGTATCTTACTGAACCTGTGTTTAGTAGTTGTCTATGACCATGAAATGCAATTTTTGTACGTCGCTTTGGATAAAAGCGCCTGCCAAATAAATGTAATGTAATGTAATGTAAATCTAATCGTATAAATAAATCTCACCACAGAAATTAAGATTGAGAAAAATGAGAAAAAAACGAGAAATCAGTATTTGCCTCTCCTCCTTTAGTTTCATCTCTCAATCTCAGTGCTGATCGGGATTTCTGTCCTTTCTAGGGTGACCTTCTAGTGGTGACCGGCATTCCGTTACTTGTCTAAATAGAGTTGTTACGTCCCTCCGCCTCAGGTGGGGGCGCTGGCCGTTTGGACATATGCGTGTGTCTTGTTATAGTTAATTGCGAACACCTGTGGCGGTGCCCTTAAAAGAAGCCTGGAGTCGGCTTCTCAGGAGATGGGAGCTTTTTCTCCTCACCTCTCGACCACGGCCGGGTCTTGATTTTATCTTGTGTTTTGCAGCTATTTTAGTATTCCTTATGGGTAATTAAATGGAGTTATTGGTTGTTTTTGGGAAGTCTTGGGGTTTGGCTTCGTTATGTTTGTGGGGGCTTGAGAGCAACCGTACCGTAAATGGGGGCTCGTCCGGGATTTTACCCTTTGGAGTTTAAATTTTCTGTTCTTAGCCCGGTTAGCTTAGCCGCCGGGCGGGTCCAAGGGACTTGTCACTTTATTGTTTTTCCTTTTTTGTTTTTGGTCGTTAATATGAGTGGGGGTACGCTTCGGGGCACTGAGGTCGACTAGTTAAGTGGTCGGCTGACAGTGCTCACGAGTTTAGCGTTCAAAGTCGCCCCGAGCGCAGAAAACCACTGAAGACTAGTTTATTGAGTTAGTTTTTTTTCTGTTTGGTTAGGTAGGATCGGGAAAGCCCACAGTAGAGTTAAATGGTAGCGCCACTGAGCTGGGAAAAGGAGAGTCGTTTGACTTGCATGGTTTTTTTGATAGCGCTGTTCAGTTTGATAACTGAGTAACATGGACGCCTAAACATTTAGGCTACGTAAAGCTTTTGTTAGTCTCTTGTTATCGCTGCTTCGTGATAATTGTCTGTCAGCTGATCCTCCTGCTCGGTGTTTTGCTTAGTGTTCGGCCACGTTAGACTGGTTTAGCCCAGACGGTCTTTCGATTTCCGAACTTCGCGTCTATTGCTTTCTCGTTCCGTTTTGTGGAGTATACTATCGTGCATTTGTCGGTTTCCGAATATTAAGTCTCTGACCTTGTCCGTTTCGTGTTAGCTTGGTAGTGCTTCGGCTTCGGTCCTAGACGATTATATTGCGGAACCGTCCGATAAACTGCTCGAGCCTCGAGATGTAACGTTGAGTTTGCTCGAGTGTCTGTGTACTTGCACATGGTATTAGACTAATAGTCCCTTGCTTTTACTGAACATCCTTTCACTACCAGTATTTAATTGAATTGCCAACTATGCTATGGCTGAGTCTGGATGCGAGTAATTAATATTTGAATTCAGTCGGCTAGCTGTGGTATCTGAATGTGCATCAATTGTATGGCTGGCAAGTGAGTTCCTGCGGCGCCGCGACGCGCGTAGAGTTCCTGCACCGTTTCTCTCTGTCTCCCCTTGTTTGTCTCCCCTTGTTCACCTTTTGTTTTGGGGACTGGTGTCCCCAGCTGGTGGTGGGGGTGTTACGTCCCTCCGCCTCAGGTGGGGGCGCTGGCCGTTTGGACACATGCGTGTGTCTTGTTACAGTTAATTGCGAGCACCTGTGGCGGTGCCCTTAAAAGAAGCCTGGAGTCGGCTTCTCAGGAGATGAGAGCTTTTTCTCCTCACCTCTCGACCACGGCCGGGTCTTGATTTTATCTTGTCTTGTGCAGCTATTTTAGTATTCCTTAGGTGTAATTAAATAAAGTTATTGGTTGTTTTTGGGAAGCCTTGGGGTTTGGCTTCGTTATGTTTGTGGGGGCTTGAGAGCAACCGTAACAAGAGTGATTGACATACCTTGACCTTTTTGCCAATGCAGTAGCAAGACACCTGTCAGCAGAGGGAGCTCTAATGCCAATAGGGCTGGAGATATCCTCACACTTACCACAGAACAAGAACTGCTGCGCAGAAGCATTTTAGTTATTCATTGGCCTGGCAGTGTAATGCTGCATTTGAGGTTTTTTTTTTTTTTTTTTTTTTTTTTTTTTTTTTTCCCCCCCCCCTCAACAGAAAGGGGTTTTGAATTTAATCTTCAAAAATTCTGGATCCAAATCAAATTAAGAAGTGAGAATCAAGTCAAGAGCATCAGCTGAAGTTTTACAATTATATGAACTGAACGGAACATTACTGCCTTGTGAAACAATAAAAATCAATAATTCATTTAAAGCCTTAAATTAGGTTTTAAACATTTTTGTGCTAAAATCAGTCCAATGATTTTTTTTTTCACATAAATGGAGAAGTGGTTGTATACCTTAATAATAATCATCATCATAGTTCATACTGAATAAACCCTGAATCATAGCTCATAATCAATAGCCATTAATCATAACTCATGATCAATAGCCCTTAATCAAACTCATAAATAATATCCCTTTAGCATAGCTCGTAATCTATAACTCTTAAACTTAACCCATACTGTTTGTTTGCAGTGAATATGGGAGATAGAGGGAACGTGTAAGTGACAGGTCTATTTCTCCAGGATTAAGTGCTGCAGCTGAAATAAACAATACTCCCTCTGCTGTCCCAGCTCACCTGCCCATAAATACTACATCTCCCAGAAAGCCATGCACAGGAGACTGCATTCTTCTCCTGGCCCTGTTGGTTGGATGGGAGCCAAAGAGTGAGGTGCATGGACCCCCATAATGGGCAGAGCCATAATGTGCTGTCAATCACTCACTTTGAACCAACCAAAAAAAACATTGCACTTTACTGCAGGAAAACTTTGATTGGAATAGAATCAGTGAAGTCATCTGAAACGTGCCGTAGCTCCACTAATTTTTGTGGGCTCAACCTGTCTGTCTAAGAAGGGCCCTGCTGACTGGCTGGAGGTGGGTTCAGGGGTGGGGTTATGGGCCTGTGGGTAATAAGAGACTGCAGAGAGACAGCTCAGACCCCCGTGGAAGGCCCGTGAGGCTAGTGAAGGGTTCCCATCTCTAATTCATGCCTTTTATCTGAAAGAGGAAGGGATCCAGTTCCCCGCCCTGCTGCCCAAGTCCCGCACTGATCCCCTGTCACTCACCCCAACACCTCCCACTGATCCCCTGTCACTCACCACAGCACCTCCCACTAATCCCCTGTCACTCACCCCAACACCTCCCACTGATCCCCTGTCACTCACCCCAGCACCTTCCACTGTTCCCCTGTCACTCACCCCAACACCTCCCACTAATCCCCTGTCACTCACCACAGCACCTCCCACTAATCCCCTGTCACTCACCACAGCACCTCCCACTGATCCCCTGTCACTCACCACAGCACCTCCCACTAATCCCCTGTCACTCACCCCAGCACCTTCCACTGTTCCCCTCTCACTCACCACAGCACCTCCCACTAATCCCCTGTCACTCACCCCAGCACCTTCCACTGTTCCCCTGTCACTCACCCCAGCACCTCCCACTGATCCCCTGTCACTCACCCCAGCACCTCCCACTGATCCCCTGTCACTCACCCAGCACCTCCCACTGTTCCCCTGTCACTCACCCCAACACCTCCCACTAATCCCCTGTCACTCACCACAGCACCTCCCACTAATCCCCTGTCACTCACCACAGCACCTCCCACTGATCCCCTGTCACTCACCACAGCACCTCCCACTAATCCCCTGTCACTCACCCCAGCACCTTCCACTGTTCCCCTCTCACTCACCACAGCACCTCCCACTAATCCCCTGTCACTCACCCCAGCACCTTCCACTGTTCCCCTGTCACTCACCCCAGCACCTCCCACTGATCCCCTGTCACTCACCCCAGCACCTCCCACTGATCCCCTGTCACTCACCCCAGCACCTCCCACTGATCCCCTGTCACTCACCCCAGCACCTTCCACTGTTCCCCTGTCACTCACCACAGCACCTCCCACTAATCCCCTGTCACTCACCCCAGCACCTTCCACTGTTCCCCTGTCACTCACCCCAGCACCTTCCACTGTTCCCCTGTCACTCACCACAGCACCTCCCACTAATCCCCTGTCACTCACCCCAACACCTCCCACTGATCCCCTGTCACTCACCCCAACACCTCCCACTGATCCCCTGTCACTCACCCCAGCACCTCCCACTGTTCCCCTGTCACTCACCACAGCACCTCCCACTAATCCCCTGTCACTCACCCCAGCACCTTCCACTGTTCCCCTGTCACTCACCCCAGCACCTCCCACTAATCCCCTGTCACTCACCCCAGCACCTTCCACTGTCCCCCTGTCACTCACCCCAGCACCTTCCACTGTTCCCCTGTCACTCACCCCAGCACCTTCCACTGTTCCCCTGTCACTCACCCCAGCACCTCCCACTGATCCCCTGTCACTCACCCCAGCACCTCCCACTAATCCCCTGTCACTCACCCCAACACCTCCCACTGATCCCCTGTCACTCACCCCAGCACCTTCCACTGTTCCCCTGTCACTCACCCCAGCACCTCCCACTGATCCCCTGTCACTCACCACAGCACCTTCCACTAATCCCCTGTCACTCACCCCAGCACCTCCCACTGTTCCCCTGTCACTCACCCCAGCACCTCCCACTGATCCCCTGTCACTCACCCCAACACCTCCCACTGATCCCCTGTCACTCACCCCAGCACCTCCCACTGATCCCCTGTCACTCACCCCAGCACCTCCCACTGATCCCCTGTCACTCACCCCAGCACCTTCCACTGTTCCCCTGTCACTCACCCTAGCACCTCCCACTAATCCCCTGTCACTCACCCCAGCACCTCCCACTGATCCCCTGTCACTCACCACAGCACCTCCCACTGATCCCCTGTCACTCACCCCAGCACCTCCCACTAATCCCCTGTCACTCACCCCAGCACCTTCCACTGATCCCCTGTCACTCACCCCAACACCTCCCACTGTTCCCCTGTCACTCACCACAGCACCTCCCACTGATCCCCTGTCACTCACCCCAGCACCTCCCACTGATCCCCTGTCACTCACCCCAGCACCTTCCACTGATCCCCTGTCACTCACCCCAGCACCTTCCACTAATCCCCTGTCACTCACCCCAGAACCTTCCACTGTTCCCCTGTCACTCACCCCAGCACCTCCCATTGATCCCCTGTCACTCACCCCAGCACCTCCCACTGATCCCCTGTCACTCACCCCAGCACCTCCCACTGATCCCCTGTCACTCACCCCAGCACCTCCCACTAATCCCCTGTCACTCACCACAGCACCTCCCACTGATCCCCTGTCACTCACCCCAGTACCTCCCACTGATCCCCTGTCACTCACCCCAGCACCTTCCACTAATCCCCTGTCACTGACCCCAACACCTCCCACTGATCCCCAATGCACAAACAACTCTCCCTCTCTTCCCCTCCCTCTACAGACTAGGCCTGCATAGACAGCACAGGCTCAGAGCTGTGTGTGAGAGAGAGCAGCACAGGCTCAGAGCTGTGAGAGAGAGAGCAGCACAGACTCAGCTGTGTGAGAGAAAGCAGCACAAACTCAGAGCTGTGAGAGAGAGAGCAGCACAGGCTCAGAGCTGTGAGAGAGAGAGAGCAGCACAGGCTCAGAGCTGTGAGAGAGAGAGCAGCACAGGCTCAGAGCTTTGAGAGAGAGAGAGCAGCACAAACTCAGAGCTGTGTGAGAGAGAGCCGCACAGACTCAGAGCTGTGAGAGAGAGAGAGCAGTACAGACTCAGAGCTGTGTGAGAGAGAGCAGCACAGGCTCAGAGTTGTGTGAGAGAGCAGCACAGGCTCAGAGCTGTGAGAAAGAGAGAGCAGCACAAACTCAGAGCTGTGGGAGAGAGAGCCGCACAGGCTCAGAGCTGTGTGAGAGAGAGAGCAGCACAAACTCAGAGCTGTGTGAGAGAGAGCAGCACAGGCTCAGAGCTGTGAGAGAGAGAGCAGTACAGACTCAGAGCTGTGTGAGAGAGAGCAGCACAGGCTCAGAGTTGTGTGAGAGAGCCGCACAGGCTCAGAGCTGTGAGAGAGAGAGCAGTACAGACTCAGAGCTGTGTGAGAGAGAGCAGCACAGGCTCTGAGTTGTGTGAGAGAGCCGCACAGGCTCAGAGCTGTGAGAGAGATGAGGAGTAATAGGAACCCCCTTACCCAGCTGGTCCTGAGGCTGAGTCCACAAACTTGCTCTATTAACACACCTCAGGAACAGAACACATCACCAATCAGACTGAATCGAATTACAACACAGTTAAAACAAAACTACATCACCTATTGGCAAACACAAACAAAAGCACAGAGCAAAATGCAGTGCTATCTGGCTCTAAATCGACAGTACACCACAGCAGATTATTTGAGCAGGGTGACTAATCAACAACTAAAAAGAACCTTGACAAAGTACAGACTGAGCACAGCCTTGCTATTGAAAAGGGGAGACACAGGAAAACCTGGCTCCCTGCAGAGCAAAGGCTGTGCTGTGATTGCACCCTCAGTGAGCCTGAAACAGAGCTACACTTCCTCGCCAAATGTGGAAAATATAAACATCTCAGAGAAGCACATTTTTAAAAATTTTAATTAATAACAAAAGGTTTTATTATTTTATTAACGTATTAGATGAAGAAAAACTACCAGTCCTACTAGGGGAGGACCCAAAGAGCTGTGAGTTAGCAGTCTATGTTGCTGCCTGTCATAAACTGAGGGACAGTGAGTGACAGTCACCTGACACACATTGCTGCTGTTATATTTTATGACAGTTTATTTGTTTTGTTTTGTGTTGATATGAACAATCACCTTTTTTTATGACTATCTATGTTCTCCTTCCATCCACTGTATTTTCTACTATTTAGAAAAATAGTTTTCTAATTAATGTTTAGCTTTTCAATGTTTAAACGCTTGCTTTGGCAATATGGACAGTGTTACCTCATGCCAATAAAGTCATTTGAATTTGAATTTGAATTTGAATTTGAATTTGAATTTGAGAGAGAGAGAGAGAGAGCAGCACAGTAACATTCTCATTTTCAGTGACCGTTTCTGGTTTGTGATTGTACCACATTATAGTTCTGACACACCTTCCAGTGTGTATATGTAGCTGTTATTGTGTCCGTGGATATGTTCTGTTTTGCCAAGTTCAGGGCAGCCAGACACAATATGGTCCACTGTTTCATTCTCATTCTGCACAGTGTGGTAGAGCCATCTCTGATAACTCTGGCATGAGATCATCTAGCAGCCAGACTTTGGACTCGGCCTGTGATTTTAGACCCGTCTGTTTCTGCTCTTAGCCAGCTGCTGCTGAGCCATTGGATGGCTTTATGATGGTCAACATCTGCTTCTTTTAGCCTCTTCGGGTAATTGCCATGAAGTGCTTTGTCTTCCCATTGCTGTGATGGTTCATCCTGAGCCGGGTGTCATGTCTTTTCTTTTATTCTCTTTGCATATTTGCTAGTTGGTTCATTTGCCTGTTTGTCCACACGATGACTGAAGCTCGTCATTTTTTAATGACCGGGCACTGCCAGCCAGAGCGGATGTGCGTGGGCAGGGGCGACCACTCACTTAATATAATAATAATAATAATAATAATAATAATAATACTTATTATATAATTTATTATTATTATTATTATTATTATTATTTGTATTGTTATTATTATTATTATTATTATTATTATTATTAGTAGTAGTAGTAGTAGTAGTAGTAGTAGTAGTAGTAGTAGTAGTAGTATTGTTGTTGTTGTTGTTGTTGTTATACCTGTTGTTGTTATTAGCAGTTGCAGTAGCCATTGTAGCAACCATAGTTACCAGAAGTAGTAACATTTATTATAGTTTTTAAGAATTATTACAACACATTGCTACTGGCCGTTTCAACACAAAATTGCCCTTTTCTGTCCGAAGAAAATGCGGTTCTCTGTGCTCTCTGAGATGGTAACTAACGTCCCCCTTCCGCATCTAATGAAATTCGCAGCGCTGCCGCTGGGTGGCAGTGTTGGAGTTCCTTTTGTCCATCAAGGTGGCGGTCATGACAAGGGCTGGAAGATGCAAGCCAGCGTTCTGAGAAAATGAAGGACTCATGTTCAGTCTGTCAGTTTGTCCACTGGCTCAGGAGGGACCGCGAAAACGGAAAGGTGATATTTGTCATAACTATTTTAATCAGGCTTTTACCGCCGGTTCACTAATGGGCAGTTCCGGGCACATCTGTAGCGAAATCCAAAGACACCAACACGGGAATATTATCTAAATGATCATTTTCACGCAGCTGTTTATTTAAACACTTCAAAGTGTGAAATGACACGTTAGTGTACATTATGGCGATAGCCTGCCAGGTTATTCTGGCAATATAACAGTCTAAATAAATTTTTTGTTCTAAATGCACCACTTTAACATTCGTTTTAATAACTGTATATCTTAAATCTTAAATAAGCACGTGCCGTTTAGCTTTGTATTGGGCGACCTCTGACGCTGGTCAACCGCTTCGCGCACGGGCTGCACTGGAGTTTTGTTTTTTTTTTTTTTTTTTTTTTTTTTTTTTTTGTCAACCCAAAGTTTCCAGCGTCGCAAGACATGATTAATTAAAATATCGGCAGGCTTTTATTTCCATACGAATTTATTTCCATTCAACGAGCAATTTATGCAGCGCTTCAGACGCAGATTTTATAAACACGGTACAACTGTAGTCTAATGAAACTTTCCATTTTTATATTTAATAAACGACTCATTGACCGCGTGCTTAATGTGATACAAGTCGGGAGTAGGGGGGTTAAAAGTAATTTGAATGTGCGTTAGAAAATTCTCTTTATCCAATCCGATTTGGGATTAACACCTTGCTGTTCAATGATTGGCCAGAAGAGGCTTGTCATATGGCCCCTGTTGTCTCTCCCACGTGGGGTGTGAGAATTGTGCGGCGCTGACGGGCTGAATAGGTATCAGAAAAGCCACGTCCCCTCCTCCGGTGATATTTGATTGGTTGAATTGGTTCCCATTAGACCCGCCTCCTCCCTTGTTCTCACTCGACGGACCCCCCCGCTCCCCCCACTCCCCCCCGCGATCTCAAAGCCAGCGCCATCGGTCTGTCGCTTCGCATCTATCAGGCAGTGCGTGAAACTAACAGGGATCTGACATTTTGCACCGCACCTCTTTACATCCCTAATATGATTTCTTTTAAAAACATGATTATTAGATATGATATTTAACTGTACATCACCACCCGCCTCTATACTTGGAGCACAAATGCAGGCGCCACGTGCAAACCTGTCACCTTCCATGTTATTTTATTTCATTTTTTATTACTAATAGATTTTTTTTCACCCTCCCCCCACCTCCCGCCAGGCACGGTAGTATTTCACATTTCTGGAAGTTATACAACTGCGCATTTTAAGAGACGTGAAATACACGCGAGAATCAATCTGGCTATTTAATTCATCTTTATTGTGGTG
Source organism: Anguilla pacifica (assembly GCA_039654925.1). Lineage (NCBI taxonomy): Eukaryota > Metazoa > Chordata > Actinopteri > Anguilliformes > Anguillidae > Anguilla > Anguilla pacifica. The sequence goes on along the minus strand of CM077285.1, from coordinate 79,940,318 downwards.
CGTCTTTTAACTGCGTGCCCCTCGCAGCCTCGACAAGAGCAAATCCGGTCAGAAGCGCGATGCTGGTCAATGTATTTTGGCTTGACATTTTGGCTTGGTACTCCGCACCAACGCAAGAAACCCAATGTACCGTAAATTCCTCGCACAGGACCAGTGAAGCCAAACAAGTTGGGAACATTCTCAGAACCATATCTGCTTTAGGCCCGTCAGTCAGTCTTCTAATATCCGGTACACACCAGCCAAAAGGGCACGTGCTGCGTTGTCAAGGTTTTTCAGGAATCAAATGATTTGCACTACCAAAAACATGAAGAGGTCTAATGCTGGGCTTAAAATAGGCTATGGGATGCATATCTGGATCTGATATTTGAAAAAGATAAAATTATAAAAAGTAGTAGCTTCATAAACCAGGTTGCATTGCATGGGTTTATGTCTATTGCGATGTGGACGAAGGATTAAGCATCTGTTTTGGTTCAAGCTGCTGTTTGAAATTATGATATGAAATTAAAGAAATCATTTTCTGAAGTGCCCATCTCTAATTCATATTTAAACAATGACAGTTCATAACACAGACTTACAAACTTGTGCACTAAAGGTGAAATAAATCATTTCCTGATAAAAAAAATCAATTCCTGTAGTTGGCTACATTCTAAAGGAAGGTGATCAAAGTCTACTGGCAATATTTAAAAGGATGTGTATAATCACTCCAATTATGAACCCCACAGTGTGAGGCTGCACCCCTTATTCTACACTGGAACCCCACAGTGTGAGACTGCACCCCTTATTCTACACTGGAACCCCACAGTGTGAGACTGCACCCCTTATTCTACACTGGAACCCCACAGTGTGAGACTGCACCCCTTATTCTACACTGGAACCCTACAGTGTGAGACTGCACCCCTTATTCTACACTGGAACCCCACAGTGTGAGACTGCACCCCTTATTCTACACTGGAACCCCACAGTGTGAGACTGCACCCCTTATTCTACACTGGAACCCCACAGTGTGAGACTGCACCCCTTATTCTACACTGGAACCCTACAGTGTGAGACTGCACCCCTTATTCTACACTGGAACCCCACAGTGTGAGACTGCACCCCTTATTCTACACTGGAACCCCACAGTGTGAGACTGCACCCCTTATTCTACACTGGAACCCTACAGTGTGAGACTGCACCCCTCATTCTACACTGGAACCCCAGTGTGAGACTGCACCCCTTATTCTACACTGGAACCCTACAGTGTGAGACTGCACCCCTTATTCTACACTGGAACCCCACAGTGTGAGACTGCACCCCTTATTCTACACTGGAACCCCACAGTGTGAGACTGCACCCCTTATTCTACACTGGAACCCCACAGTGTCAGACTGCACCCCTTATTCTACACTGGAACCCTACAGTGTGAGACTGCACCCCTTATTCTACACTGGAACCCCAGTGTGAGACTGTACCCCTTATTCTACACTGGAACCCCACAGTGTGAGACTGCACCCCTTATTCTACACTGGAACCCCACAGTGTGAGACTGCACCCCTTATTCTACACTGGAACCCCACAGTGTGAGACTGCACCCCTTATTCTACACTGGAACCCCAGTGTGAGACTGCACCCCTTATTCTACACTGGAACCCTACAGTGTGAGACTGCACCCCTTATTCTACACTGGAACCCCACAGTGTGAGACTGCACCCCTTATTCTACACTGGAACCCCACAGTGTCAGACTGCACCCCTTATTCTACACTGGAACCCTACAGTGTGAGACTGCACCCCTTGTTCTACACTGGAACCCTACAATGTGAGACTGCACCCCATATTCTACACTGGAACCCCACAGTGTGAGACTGCACCCCTTATTCTACACTGGAACCCCACAGTGTGAGACTGCACCCCTTATTCTACACTGGAAGCCCACAGCGTGAGACTGTACCCCTTATTCTACACTGGAACCCCAGTGTGAGACTGTACCCCTTATTCTACACTGGAACCCCACAGCGTGAGACTGTACCCCTTATTCTACACTGGAACCCCAGTGTGAGACTGCACCCCTTATTCTACACTGGAACCCCACAGTGTGAGACTGCACCCCTTATTCTACACTGGAAGCCCACAGCGTGAGACTGCACCCCTTATTCTACACTGGAACCCCAGTGTGAGACTGCACCCCTTATTCTACACTGGAACCCCAGTGTGAGACTGCACCCCTTATTCTACACTGGAACCCCACAGTGTGAGACTGTACCCCTTATTCTACACTGGAACCCCAGTGTGAGACTGTACCCCTTATTCTACACTGGAACCCTACAGTGTGAGACTGCACCCCTTATTCTACACTGGAACCCCACAGTGTGAGACTGCACCCCTTATTCTACACTGGAAGCCCACAGCGTGAGACTGCACCCCTTATTCTACACTGGAACCCCAGTGTGAGACTGCACCCCTTATTCTACACTGGAACCCCACAGTGTGAGACTGCACCCCTTATTCTACACTGGAACCCCACAGTGTGAGACTGCACCCCTTATTCTACACTGGAACCCCACAGTGTCAGACTGCACCCCTTATTCTACACTGGAACCCCACAGTGTCAGACTGCACCCCTTATTCTACACTGGAACCCTACAGTGTGAGACTGCACCCCTTGTTCTACACTGGAACCCTACAATGTGAGACTGCACCCCATATTCTACACTGGAACCCCACAGTGTGAGACTGCACCCCTTATTCTACACTGGAACCCCACAGTGTGAGACTGCACCCCTTATTCTACACTGGAACCCCACAGTGTGAGACTGCACCCCTTATTCTACACTGGAACCCCACAGTGTGAGACTGCACCCCTTATTCTACACTGGAACCCCAGTGTGAGACTGCACCCCTTATTCTACACTGGAACCCCACAGTGTGAGACTGCACCCCTTATTCTACACTGGAACCCTACAGTGTGAGACTGCACCCCTTGTTCTACACTGGAACCCTACAATGTGAGACTGCACCCCATATTCTACACTGGAACCCCACAGTGTGAGACTGCACCCCTTATTCTACACTGGAACCCCACAGTGTGAGACTGCACCCCTTATTCTACACTGGAACCCCACAGTGTGAGACTGCACCCCTTATTCTACACTGGAACCCCACAGTGTGAGACTGCACCCCTTATTCTACACTGGAAGCCCACAGTGTGAGACTGCACCCCTTATTCTACACTGGAACCCCAGTGTGAGACTGCACCCCTTATTCTACACTGGAACCCCACAGTGTGAGACTGCACCCCTTATTCTACACTGGAACCCCACAGTGTGAGACTGCACCCCTTATTCTACACTGGAACCCCACAGTGTGAGACTGCACCCCTTATTCTACACTGGAACCCCAGTGTGAGACTGCACCCCTTATTCTACACTGGAACCCTACAGTGTGAGACTGCACCCCTTATTCTACACTGGAACCCCACAGTGTGAGACTGCACCCCTTATTCTACACTGGAAGCCCACAGCGTGAGACTGTACCCCTTATTCTACACTGAAACCCCAGTGTGAGACTGCACCCCTTATTCTACACTGGAACCCCACAGTGTCAGACTGCACCCCTTATTCTACACTGGAACCCTACAGTGTGAGACTGCACCCCTTGTTCTACACTGGAACCCTACAATGTGAGACTGCACCCCATATTCTACACTGGAACCCCACAGTGTGAGACTGCACCCCTTATTCTACACTGGAACCCCACAGTGTGAGACTGCACCCCTTATTCTACACTGGAACCCCAGTGTGAGACTGCACCCCTTATTCTACACTGGAACCCTACAGTGTGAGACTGCACCCCTTATTCTACACTGGAACCCCACAGTGTGAGACTGCACCCCTTATTCTACACTGGAACCCCAGTGTGAGACTGCACCCCTTATTCTACACTGGAACCCCACAGTGTCAGACTGCACCCCTTATTCTACACTGGAACCCTACAGTGTGAGACTGCACCCCTTGTTCTACACTGGAACCCTACAATGTGAGACTGCACCCCATATTCTACACTGGAACCCCACAGTGTGAGACTGCACCCCTTATTCTACACTGGAACCCCACAGTGTGAGACTGCACCCCTTATTCTACACTGGAACCCCACAGTGTGAGACTGCACCCCTTATTCTACACTGGAACCCCAGTGTGAGACTGCACCCCTTATTCTACACTGGAACCCCACAGTGTCAGACTGCACCCCTTATTCTACACTGGAACCCCACAGTGTGAGACTGCACCCCTTATTCTACACTGGAACCCCACAGTGTGAGACTGCACCCCTTATTCTACACTGGAACCCCACAGTGTGAGACTGCACCCCTTATTCTACACTGGAACCCCACAGTGTGGGACTGCACCCCTTATTCTACACTGGAACCCCACAGTGTGAGACTGCACCCCTTACTCTACACTGGAACCCCACAGTGTGAGACTGCACCCCTTATTCTACACTGGAACCCCACAGTGTGAGACTGCACCCCTTATTCTACACTGGAACCCCACAGTGTGAGACTGCACCCCTTATTCTACAACCGCTCGCTCTGGCCGTCGGGTCCTGTGAAGTGATGCATGCTGGGAGTCTGTGGATGAAGCTCGTCCCTGACAGACAGTGTTTTCTAAGGCTCGTAGGTCATACCCCAGCACCGTGTAGGAGTTTGTTTGCTCCAGTATTATTACAAACCTGAATATGCAATAAGAGAATATGCTCTCTTATTTCTCTTTTTTGAGTTTTTCTTTGCGGTTTTAAGCACCTTTTCACCTCTTCCTGTGATACGATTTAATCCACGTGGCCCACAAGCGGAGGGCTCTTGACTTCACTTCCTTCTTCAAAAACTCCAGATGCTATGTGGGCATTTCCTGCTTCAGTTCAGCAGTTCCTGTTGATCACACGCACAATGGTATCATCAGAAGACAGGCAGTTTCAGCATGACTGGGCCTTCCAAACAGGGAAGAAAACAGTGTACAGGTGAAAACTCTGGTTCTGAATTTTCCCTTTAGCAGAGCTTAATATAAAAAACTCATTAAATAAAATAATACCCACATTGGCCAATATTATTTCCTGATGGCTGTTGGTGATGACTAATGCTTTTTTAAAAGTACTTGTTGGAAAATATTTGCTTTCCAGATATTTAATTAAATGAAGAATCTGGTGTCCATTCCGCAGGACAAGCCCCCGCCCACCCCCACGCCCCCCCCCCCCCCCCCCCCCCCCCCCCCAGAGTAATCAGCTGCCGGAGCACAGCGTGTAGCTGCTGATTAAACAGCGGCTTCTGAGCGTCACTGAGCATGCTCACAGCACCACCATACAGCTCTCAGTCCGGCTCACAGCACCACCATACAGCTCTCAGTCCGGCTCACAGCACCACCATACAGCTCTCAGTCCAGCTCACAGCACCACCATACAGCTCTCAGCCCAGCTCACAGCACCACCATACAGCTCTCAGTCCAGCTCACAGCACCACCATACAGCTCTCAGTCCAGCTCACAGCACCACCATACAGCTCTCAGTCCAGCTCACAGCACCACCATACAGCTCTCAGTCCAGCTCACAGCACCAACATACAGCTCTCAGTCCAGCTCACAGCACCACCATACAGCTCTCAGTCCAGCTCACAGCACCACCATACAGCTCTCAGCCCGGCTCACAGCACCACCATACAGCTCTCAGCCCGGCTCACAGCACCACCATACAGCTCTCAGCCCGGCTCACAGCACCACCATAGAGCTCTCAGTCCAGCTCACAGCACCACCATACAGCTCTCAGTCCAGCTCACAGCACCACCATACAGCTCTCAGTCCGGCTCACAGCACCACCATACAGCTCTCAGTCCAGCTCACAGCACCACCATACAGCTCTCAGTCCGGCTCACAGCACCACCATACAGCTCTCAGTCCGGCTCACAGCACCACCATACAGCTCTCAGCCCGGCTCACAGCACCACCATACAGCTCTCAGTCCGGCTCACAGCACCACCATACAGCTCTCAGTCCAGCTCACAGGACCACCATACAGCTCTCAGTCCAGCTCACAGCTCACAGCACCACCGTACAACTCTCAGTCCGGCTCACAGCACCACCATACAGCTCTCAGTCCAGCTCACAGCACCACCATACAGCTCTCAGTCCGGCTCACAGCTCACAGCACCGCCATACAGCTCTCAGTCCAGCTCACAGCACCACCATACAGCTCTCAGTCCAGCTCACAGCACCACCATACAGCTCTCAGTCCAGCTCACAGCTCACAGCACCACCATACAGCTCTCAGTCCGGCTCACAGCACCACCATACAGCTCTCAGCCCGGCTCACAGCACCACCATACAGCTCTCAGTCCGGCTCACAGCACCACCATACAGCTCTCAGTCCAGCTCACAGCACCACCATACAGCTCTCAGTCCGGCTCACAGCACCACCATACAGCTCTCAGCCCGGCTCACAGCACCACCATACAGCTCTCAGTCCGGCTCACAGCACCACCATACAGCTCTCAGTCCAGCTCACAGCACCACCATACAGCTCTCAGTCCGGCTCACAGCACCACCATACAGCTCTCAGTCCAGCTCACAGCTCACAGCACCACCATACAGCTCTCAGTCCAGCTCACAGCACCACCATACAGCTCTCAGTCCAGCTCACAGCACCACCATACAGCTCTCAGTCCGGCTCACAGCACCACCATACAGCTCTAAGTCCAGCTCACAGCACCACCATACAGCTCTCAGTCCAGCTCACAGCTCACAGCACCGCCATACAGCTCTCAGTCCAGCTCACAGCACCACCATACAGCTCTCAGTTCAGCTCACAGCACCACCATACAGCTCTCAGTCCAGCTCACAGCACCACCATACAGCTCTCAGTCCGGCTCACAGCTCACAGCACCATACAGCTCTCAGTCCAGCTCACAGCTCACAGCACCACCATACAGCTCTCAGTCCGGCTCACAGCACCACCATACAGCTCTAAGTCCAGCTCACAGCACCACCATACACCTCTCAGTCCAGCTCACAGCTCACAGCACCACCATACAGCTCTCAGTCCAGCTCACAGCACCACCATACAGCTCTCAGTTCAGCTCACAGCACCACCATACAGCTCTCAGTCCAGCTCACAGCACCACCATACAGCTCTCAGTCCGGCTCACAGCTCACAGCACCATACAGCTCTCAGTCCAGCTCACAGCTCACAGCACCACCATACAGCTCTCAGTCCGGCTCACAGCACCACCATACAGCTCTCAGTCCAGCTCACAGCACCACCATACAGCTCTCAGTCCAGCTCACAGCACCACCATACAGCTCTCAGTCCGGCTCACAGCTCACAGCACCACCATAGAGCTCTCAGTCCAGCTCACAGCACCACCATACAGCTCTCAGCCCAGCTCACAGCACCACCATACAGCTCTCAGTCCAGCTCACAGCTCACAGCACCACCATACAATACAGCTCTCAGTCCGGCTCACAGCACCACCATACAGCTCTCAGCCCAGCTCACAGCACCACCATACAGCTCTCAGTCCGGCTCACAGCACCACCATACAGCTCTCAGTCCGGCTCACAGCACCACCATACAGCTCTCAGTCCAGCTCACAACTCACAGCACCACCATGACTTTAGAGAGCCGACCTGGCAGCCCTAGTCATGTGTGCTGATTTTAGAGAGCAGAACTGGCAGCCTTGAACATCATCTGTGTGTGATTTGCACAGGTTGTTGTGCTTGAGAGAACAGCTGTTTGGAAATGGGGCGAGACAAGGGGGTGTCAGCGCAATAAATAAATGTGTGTGTGTGTGTGTGTGTGTTCACACGTTTACACATGTATGTGAGTGTGTGTTTGCATGTGTGTTCGACTGTTTACAGCTGTGATTTATAGGTCTGTAGGTTTGGGTCCTGTAGTTTATAGGTCTGTAGGTTTGGGGCCTGTAGTTTATAGGTCTGTAGGTTTGGGGCCTGTAGTTTATAGGTCTGTAGGTTTGGGGCCTGTAATTTATTGGTCTGTAGGTTTGGGGCCTGTAGTTTTTAGGTCTGTAGGTTTGGGGCCTGTAGTTTATAGGTCTGTAGGTTTGCGGCCTGTAGTTTATAGGTCTGTAGGTTTGGGGCCTGTAATTTATTGGTCTGTAGGTTTGGGGCCTGTAGTTTTTAGGTCTGTAGGTGTGGGGCCTGTAGTTTTTAGGTCTGTAGGTTTGGGGCCTGTAATTTATTGGTCTGTAGGTTTGGGGCCTGTAGTTTATAGGTCTGTAGGTTTGGAGCCTGTAGTTTATAGGTCTGTAGGTGTGGGGCCTGTAGTTTATAGGTCTGTAGGTTTGGAGCCTGTAGTTTACAGGTCTGTAGGTTTGGGGCCTGTAGTTTATAGGCCTATAGGTTTGGGGCCTGTAGTTTATAGGTCTGTAGGTTTGGGGCCTGTAGTTTATAGGCCTATAGGTTTGGGGCCTTTAGTTTATAGGTCTGTAGGTTTGGGGCCTGTAGTTTATAGGCCTATAGGTTTGGGGCCTGTAGTTTATAGGTCTGTAGGCATGGGGCCTGTAGATTGCAGGTCTGACAGCTCTTAAAGGGGAGGATGATGGATGAGGGTTAATCCCCTTTAAATGGAAACCAGGATCAGTTTGCCTTTCAGTGAACCACCAACACCTCACCCCTCCACCCCCCTCCCCCCCACCCCCCCGACCCCTCCAGGCCAGACAGGGTCACCTGGGGTGAGACATTTATGAGGTGCAGGTATGTGCTGCACACACGCACAAACACAGAAACACACACACATACAGACACGCATGTACTCACACAAACGCACACGTATGCATGCATACACATACAGACACACACCTACACACGCATACACACACAGATGCACGCATGCAAACACAGACACACATGCACGCACACACACGGATGCACGCATACACACACGCACATGCACATGCGCGCACACACACATACACACATTCCCTCTCTCTCACAGCCCTTTCCAAGTCTGTACACAGCAGAATGAGTGATGGGTGCTCATTAACCCCAGGTTCCAGGCCCTTGGTGGGGGTTAGGGCGGTGGGGTGAGGGGGGGAGGTGGTTGGGTACATCTCTTACCCAGAGTGCCATTGGGTCATCTCTGTAGGTTAGGGGGTGGAGATTATCACATTTGAAAGCTGCAACACACACACACACACACACACTTTCAGACACACACACATGCACACACGCTCACACTCACACACATACTCATTTAGACACACACACATGCACACACACTTCCACTCAGTGACACTCACTGATAGACTCTGTATAAACTCATTCATAAACTGCAGATTGGGGTTCACTTCATACAATAACCCCACATCCCCTGTGCCATTCATCAGGAGTGAGCAAACCACTCCATCCATGAGTGAGCAAACCACTCCATTCATCAGGAGTGAGCAAACCACTCCATCCATTAGGAGTGAGCAAACTACTCCATTAATCAGGAGTGAGCAAACCACTCCATCCATGAGTGAGCAAACCACTCCATTCATCAGGAGTGAGTAAACCACTCCATCCATCATATGGCTTTAAGGGCAGGTTCTGAAACTCAGTTTCAGTCTGCTTATCTGAATGTTTCCTGCTGGTGAGCCTACCTGTCTGCATACCTGTACACCTGTGTCCACGCCCTGTAATTCCCCTCCTTCCTGCAGGGCAGTGCAGCCTGTGAGTGACACAGCGTCAGCCAGCATCTGGGATTCTGCAGGAGGAACACCTCACCTCTCCTCCAGGAGAGAGCCAATCAGGTCGCGCTCAGCGGAGAAGTGGAGAACGCCATCTCAGGGGTCATTCCAGAACATTCCATGGCGGTTGTATTGGGTTCAGCTCCAGGGACAGGGGTGAAGGTCAGTGGCGTGTGGAGGACAGCTCTGTGGAGAGGGGACACAGCCATCGCTGCCCATGGCAGGGAGGACCCAAACCTGAACCCCAACATGGAGTCAACAGGACGTCCCTATGCCAATATTGACTGAGACTCAGCTTACCCATCAGTGCACCCAGACCACGCCAGGGGAATATGCCACACACCAGACCCCTTTACTGTGATTGGGTAAACTGCTTAAATGCTCTCAAAATCCAGCAAATCAGATCATGAAAGGGGGGGGGGGGGTGGGCCATAGAGAGTGTTGACCTTCAGTAGAAAGGTAGGTATCCATTGCTGAAAAGATCTGACAAATACTCAACTAACAAGCCGCTTCAAGGATAAAGACAATGAACAGTGCATAACCACATACATTTTCTATGAATTTATTTATTCATAAGCCACCTATAAAAGTCTTGATACTAAAATGCTTTCACAGTTTAATATTTATAGACACAATTTCTTCGAATGTTCACCCCAAAAATAAAAACATAAAAAGTCATACTGTACAAATTTACAATTGTTTACAACACTAAATCTCAATTAGAAAACAAAAAGTGAGTTATGAAAATAAAAGAAATACAAACAAAAAATAATAATAAGGAAAAATATTCATATGAAAATTCTTTCAATCAGTGTTAAAATATTCCAATATTTTCTCAGCAATCTGAGAGACGTCATATGTAATGCTGTGGACCTGGTCTCTCTGGCGGTTTGAGGGAATGTTGTGGTTTCTCTGGTGGTTTGGGTGAGCGTTGTGGTCTCTCTGGCGATTTGGGGGAATGTTGTGGTCTCTCTGGTGGTTTGGGTGAGCGTTGTGGTCTCTCTGGCAGTTTGGGAGAATGTTGTGGTCTCTCTGGCGGTTTGGAGGAATGTTGTGGTCTCTCTGGCGGTTTGGAGGAACGTTGTGGTCTCTCTGGCGGTTTGGGTGAGTGTTGTGGCCTCTTTGGTGGTTTGGGTGAGTGTTGTGGCCTCTGGTGGTTTGGGTGAGCGTTGTGGTCTCTCTGGTGGTTTGGGTGAGCGTTGTGGTCTCTCTGGCGGTTTGGGTGAGCGTTGTGGTCTCTCTGGCGGTTTGGGTGAGCGTTATGGCCTCTGGTGGTTTGGGGGAATGTTGTGGTCTCTCGTGGTTTGGGTGAGCGTTGTGGCCTCTGGTGGTTTGGGTGAGCGTTGTGGTCTCTCTGGCGGTTTGGGGGAATGTTGTGGTCTCTCTGGCGGTTTGGGGGAATGTTGTGGTCTCTCTGGCAGTTTGAGGGAATGTTGTGGTCTCTCTGGTGGTTTGGGTGAGTGTTGTGGTCTCTCTGGTGGTTTGGGGGAATGTTGTGGTCTCTCTGGCGGTTTGGGGGAATGTTGTGGTCTCTCTGGTGGTTTGGGTGAGCGTTGTGATCTCTCTGGCAGTTTGGGTGAGCGTTGTGGTCTCTGGCAGTTTGGGGGAATGTTGTGGTCTCTCTGGCGGTTTGGGGGAATGTTGTGGTCTCTCTGGCGGTTTGGGGGAATGTTGTGGTCTCTCTGGCGTTTTGGGTGAGCGTTATGGCCTCTCTGGTGGTTTGGGCGAGCATTGTGGTCTCTCTGGTGGTTTGGGAGATCGTTGTGGTCTCTGGCAGTTTGGGGGAATGTTGTGGTCTCTCGTGGTTTGGGAGAGCGTTGTGATCTCTCTGGCAGTTTGGGTGAGCGTTGTGGTCTCTGGTGGTTTGGGGGAACGGGCCAACGAACACTGTGAGTACTCAATAACAACGCAGTTCTGCACACCGTGGATATACAGACACACACATACACACTATACACACACACACACACACACACTATACACACACACAAACACACACACACGTACACACATGCACACACACCCTTACACACACACACAAACACACACACGTACACACATGCACACACACCATTACACACACACACACATGCACACACACCCTTACACACACACACAAACACACACACATGTACACACATGCACACACACCCTTACACACACACACACACACTATACACACATGCACACACACCCTTACACACACACCCTTACACACACACACGTACACACATGCACACACACCCTTACACACACACACAAACGTACACACATGCACACACATCCTTAAACACACACACACACACACACACACACACACTATACACACAGACACACACACCCTTACACACACACACAAACACACACACACGTACACACATGCACGCACACCCTTACACACACACACT
>CM077285.1:79918205-79923205 GCA_039654925.1 Anguilla pacifica | reverse complement strand
GCCCTGACTCACTGTGGTCATTAAAGATCCCATGACACTTATCACAAAGAGTAGGGGGTTCCCCAGTGTCCTGGCTAAAATCCCAGATCTGGCTCTCACAAAAAAAAACCCTAGCCCAAACCCTAACCCTAACCCCTACAGCCTAACCCAAACTCTAACCCTAACCCTAACCTCTACAGCCTAACCCTAACCTCTACACCCAAACCCTAACCTCTACAGCCTAACCCTAACCTCTACACCCAAACCCTAACCCCTACAGCCTAACCCTAACCCCTACACCCAAACCCTAACCCAAACCCTAACCCTAACCTCTACACCCAAACCCTAACCTCTACAGCCTAACCCTAACCTCTACACCCAAACCCTAACCCCTACAGCCTAACCCTAACCCTGACACCCAAACCCTAACCAAAACCTTAACCCTAACTAAATAACACTCAATAACACCCTAACCCTAACCCTAACTCAATAACACTCAATAATACCCTAACCCTAACCCTAACACAACAACTCTCAATAATACCCTAACCCTAACTCAATAACACTCAATAATACCCTAACCCTAACCCTAACTCAATAACACTCAATAACACCCTAACCCTAACCCTAACTCAATAACACTCAATAATACCCTAACCCTAACCCTAACACAACAACTCTCAATAATACCCTAACCCTAACTCAATAACACTCAATAATACCCTAACCCTAACCTCTACAGTCAAACCCTAACCCAAACCCTAACCCTAACCTCTACAGCCTAACCCTAACCCAAACCCTAACCTTAACTCAATAACACTCAATAATACCCTAACCCTAACCTCTACAGCCAAACCCTAACCAAAACCCTAACCTCTACAGCCTAACCCCAATCCAAACCCTAACCCTAACTCAATAACATTCAATAATACCCTAACTCTAACTCAATAACTCTCAATAATACCCTAACCCTAACCCTTGAATGTCTGCACTGTGGGAACAGGCCCTGGATGTGTGATGGAATAATTAGGTAATAATCAGCTGTCACATCAGCAGCTATGATGCAATAATGGTTGTCGCCATGGCAATGCACCCACCTGCGTGGGGTTCCCAGACCACTTCCAGAGCTGGTGGGTGGACGGGTAGGGGCCGGCCTTGGGCCGGGTGTCGCCCGGCAACTGCCTCTGTCTTCTGGCGGGGTCCCTGGGTGTCTTGGCGGAGGGGGTGGAGTCAGGGCCATCCTTCCTCCTGATTGGCTTGTTTCCGTCGGCAACCTTGGCAACAAAGGAGTGATGGGCAGCGGGTGGGGAGTGAAGCGGGGGTTCGGGGGCCTGCAGCAGTGCATGATGGGAGGAGAGGCAGCCCTGTAGGAGCAGTGGGCCTCCCTCCTCATCCTCAGAGCTGTAGGAGGAGTCGTTCTCAGAGGAGCAGAGGGAGGAGGAGCAGAGCGAGGAAGAGGAGGAAGAGGAGGAGCCAGAGGAGGAGGAAAAGATGGAGAGGCGGGAGAGAAAATGGCCGGCCATGGCAGCTCTCTGGTGCTCCTCCTCTTCCTCCTCTTCCTCCATGTCAGAGTAGGAGGCGTGGCAGTCACTGTGGCAGTCGCTGTCGTATTCTGCCAATACATCCATCGGCAGAGCCTGGGGGGGTGCGTGCAGCTGGGACAGCCCCCCAAGGAGCAGTGCTGCCCGGGCCTCGCCCCCAGCCCCACCCTTCTTACTGGCTTTGGTGAGGAGGACCGGGTGGGCGTAGCGCACGGCGGAGGACACGCCCCCTTTGGACCCAAACCCCGCCCCACCAGCCTTACCGCCGCCATGCTGCAGCAGGGCCTTGCTGGTCTTGGTTTTGGGTGCGGTCACTCCTTCATGGTCCAGTTTGACAGGGCACCCGCTGCCCCCCCGGCAGGGTCTGCCCCCCTCGCCGCCCCCCAGGGGCGCGGGTGTGTGCCGGGCGGAGAAGGAGGCGCAGCCGTGGGCGATACTCCTGAAGGAGTCCACCTCAAAAGAGCTGCTGAACATGGGCTTGGTGGGCGGGGCTGTGGGCGGGGCCAGTGAGGGAGAAAAGTCTGCCTCCTGCCTTTTGAGGGCTCTCCGGGGCGCCCCATTGAGGGGGAAGAAGCTGTGGGGGGTCCGCCTCCTGGGTGTGGTCACAGCGAGCCAGCTGAGGGGGGGGCTGCTGCTCTCTGAGGGGGTGCACTTTCTCCCTGAGTTCACACTGTCTGATATCCCTGGGAAACCATGAAACAAACCATGAGCTCAAATTAGAAAAATTAGAAACTGGTTTGGTAGTGCTGGTGCACTGGTCTGTGATTGGTGTACCTGGTTTGGCAGTGCTGGAGCACTGGTCTGTGATTAGCTTACCTGGTTTGGCAGTGCTGGTGCACTGGTCTGTGATTGGTGTACCTGGTTTGGCAGTGCTGGAGCACTGGTCTGTGATTAGCTTACCTGGTTTGGCAGTGCTGGTGTACTGGTCTGTGATTGGTGTACCTGGTTTGGCAGTGCTGGTGCAATGGTCTGTGATTGGCTTACCTGGTTTGGCAGTGCTGTCGTAGGGCCTATCAGAGGAGGTGTTGGTCAGTGTGCTCTTCTCCAGCGTGAAGCTCCTCCTTCTGCGGCAGGCAGACATCAGGAGGGTGGGGGCAGGCTCCGCACCTGGGGCCGGGGGGGGTGGAGGAGGGGGAGGGACAACTTTTATGGTATGTGGCTCAAATTATCCCTTTATTACACAAAGAAGAGATGCTGAACACCAACATTTCATGATCAGAAAAGACCAACATTTCTGATCATGAAAAAGCAAAACGCATGAACATCTATAATATGCATTGAGGAACACAGTATGTAGGCGCACCATGCAGAAACACTCTCAGAGCTAAGCTAAGAGCTGAGTGTTTGGGAGCCATCAGGCCTCCTTATCCTTTGCTTTTCCGATTAACTCGGCCTTAACCTGCTGCTGGGGGATTGTCCATATGAGAGGGGGTGTGTCCATACGTGAGGATGGATTTAACCAATCACTGCCCCTCTCTGACTGGGAGGAGTGGCCATACGTGAGGATGGATGTAACCAATCACTGCCCCTCTCTGACCGGGGGGAGTGTCCATACGTGAGGATGGATGTAACCAATCACTGCCCCTCTCTGACTGGGGGGAGTGTCCATACGTGAGGATGGATTTAACCAATCACTGCCCCTCTCTGACCGGGGCGAGGATGGATTTAACCAATCACTGCCCCTCTCTGACCGGGGCGAGTGTTGATATGTGAGGATGGATTTAACCAATCACTGCCCCTCTCTGACTGAGGGGAGTGTCCATACGTGAGGATGGATTTAACAAATCACTGCCCCTCTCTGACTGGGGGGAGTGGCCATACGTGAGGATGGATTTAACCAATCACTGCCCCTCTCTGACCGGGGGGAGTGTCCATACGTGAGGATGGATGTAACCAATCACTGCCCCTCTCTGACCGAGGGGAGTGTCCATACGTGAGGATGGATGTAACCAATCACTGCCCCTCTCTGACTGGGGGGAGTGGCCATACGTGAGGATGGATTTAACCAATCACTGCCCCTCTGTGACCGGGGGGAGTGTCCATACGTGAGGATGGATGTAACCAATCACTGCCCCTCTCTGACTGAGGGGAGTGTCCATACATGAGGATGGATGTAACCAATCACTGCCCCTCTCTGACCGGGGGGAGTGTCCATACGTGAGGATGGATGTAACCAATCACTGCCCCTCTCTGACCGGGGGGAGTGTCCACACGTGAGGATGGATGTAACCAATCACTGCCCCTCTCTGAGCCGGGGGACTCACAGCGGATCTGGTAGCCTGGAGGGAGAAGCCGGATGTTGTGCAGTGAGATCCAGCCTCTGTCTCCATCATCAAACTCCACCATTACACTGCCCTCCTTCTGCTGCTCCCCAGGGCCCCCTGGTGGACAAACACCACAATGACAAGGAAGATTAAACCAATAGAGTGAGTAGAATTCACATGCGCACACACACATCCGCACTCACACACAAACACACACACACACCTCTGTGCACGTATCCAGGATACAGGCAGCGTGAGCGCTCGCTCCAGTACGCACACACACGGGCGCCCTGCTCCAACACCAACTCTGACTCTGGCCGCACATCCAGCACCTGAAACACAAACACACAGAGAGGGTGGGAGGAGGAGGTGGTGTTTGGAGAGGGGAAGAGGAGGTGGTGTTTGGAGAAGGCGAGAGGAGGTGGTGTTTGGAGGGGGGGAGAGGAGGTGGTGTTTGGAGAAGGCGAGAGGAGGTGGTGTTTGGAGGGGGGGAGAGGAGGTGGTGTTTGGAGAAGGCGAGAGGAGGTGGTGTTTGGAGGGGGTGGGAGGAGGTGGTGTTTTGAGAGGGTGGTGTTTAGAGAGGGCAGGAGGAGGTGGTGTTTGGAGGGGGTGGGAGGAGGTGGTGTTTGGAGGGGGTGGGAGGAGGTGGTGTTTGGAGGGGATGGGAGGAGGTGGTGTTTAGAGAGGGCAGGAGGAGGTGGGAGGAGGAGGTGGTGTTTTGAGAGGGCAGGAGGAGGTGGGAGGAGGAGGTGGTGTTTGGAGGGGGTGGGAGGAGGTGGTGTTTTGAGAGGGTGGTGTTTAGAGAGGGCAGGAGGAGGTGGTGTTTGGAGAAGCGAGAGGAGGTGGTGTTTGGAGGGGGTGGGAGGAGGTGGTGTTTTGAGAGGGTGGTGTTTAGAGAGGGCAGGAGGAGGTGTTTTCGGGTTAGGGTTCGGTTGTAAAGCTGCTATAAAGCGGGGAAAACTCACAGCCTCTTGCAGCAGCTGCTCCAGCGAGTAAATTCTTGGTCGGTTTCGTCTTTCACCCTCAATAACGACACTGTATCTGAAGGAAATAAAAATAAATTTATATTAATTATTATTTTATTATGTTTTCATAGGCATACTATGTAATACAGAACAGTTTATCTATTGTATATGCTCTGTCTTACATGCATTGTGTATGCCTTGCAAATGCTGCTGACATAATGTAGTACCAGTCTGAGAGTACCCATAATGTA
>CM077285.1:79905705-79913205 GCA_039654925.1 Anguilla pacifica | reverse complement strand
TTTCATAAATCAATCAATCAATCACTCAACCAATCAGTCAGCTAGTCCTTGCTCCTGTCACCCTTGGCCTGCTTCGCCCTGCCCAACTTCTCACCGCGCTGAGAGGACCCGCTCTCTGTGTGGGAGGTATCTGTCACTTCCTGTTTCTTCCCAGTGCTGCGTCCTGTCTGCAGAGCCTTGGTTCTGTTCCGCCTCAGCATCAGCATCTGCCCCACCCAGCCTTCCTGTGCACCCCTACCTGCAAGGGCTGATGGGAAACAGGAAGTGCACTCCCCTCAAAACAGCCCCTCACATAGGAGCATGAACGGACCAAGGTACAAGGAGAGTGTGTGTGTTTGTGTGTGTGTGAGTATGCGTGTGTGTATGCGTGTGTGTATGTCCATGTGTGCGTGTGTGCATACGTGTATGTGTGTGTGTGTGTGCGCGTGTGTGCATATGTGTATGTGAGTGTGTATGTGTGAGTGTGTGCTTGTGTGCATACGTGTATGTGAGTGTGTATGTGTGAGTGTGTGCGTGTGTGCATATGTGTATGTGTGTGTGTGTGTGTGTGTGTGCATGTGTGGGCCCCTGACTGACCTGTGTTGCCGTGGCCCCTGGCTGTGCTGGAGCATTTACCCTCTGTGCCGAGGGGCCCCGGGGCCCGGCGGTGGAACCCCCTCTCCAGGACCACACCCCCATTTGCTGCGGCCTTCTGCTTCAGCAGCTGGCATACTGGCTGAGCCGGCATACAGCCCACAGACACAGTGACCCCACCCTGATACACAACCGGGTGAGAGAGAGGAGGAGAGAGAGGGATGGAGGGTGAGAGAGAGGGGGAGGGAGAGGAGGAGAGGAAGAAAGAAGGGAGAGGGAGGGGAAGGGAACAGGAGGAGAGATGGATTGAAGGGGAGAGAAAGACAGGAAAAACAGCCATAGTGTTATTGTACTCTATCAATTCTGATATCTATGATACCTGTATGTAAATCATCACCCCACATTCTGAGCCACACTTTTACCTTTTAAACCACACCTTTACCTTCTGAACCACACATTTACCTTCTGAGCCACACATTTACCTTCTAAACCACACATTTATCTTCTGAGCCACACCTTTACCTTCTAAACCACACCTTTACCTTCTGAGCCACACATTTACCTTCTGAACCACACATTTACCTTCTAAACCACACCTTTACATTCTAAATCACACATGTACCTTGTAAACCACACCTTTACCTTCTGAGCCACACCTTTACCTTCTGAGCCACACCTTTACCTTCTAAACCACACCTTTACCTTCTGAGCCACACCTTTACCTTCTGAACCACACCTTTACCTTCTGAGCCACACATTTACCTTCTACACCACACCTTTACCTTCTGAGCCACACCTTTACCTTCTGAACCACACATTTACCTTCTAAACCACACCTTTACCTTCTGAGCCGCACCTTTACCTTTTAAACCACACCTTTACCTTCTGAACCACACATTTACCTTCTGAGCCACACCTTTACCTTCTAAACCACACCTTTACCTTCTGAACCACACCTTTACCTTCTGAACCACACATTTACCTTCTAAACCACACCTTTACCTTCTGAGCCGCACCTTTACCTTTTAAACCACACCTTTACCTTCTAAATCACACATTTACCTTCTAGACCACACCTTTACCTTCTAAACCACACCTTTACCTTCTGAGCCACACATTTACCTTCTGAGCCACACATTTACCTTCTGAACCACACCTTTACCTTCTGAGCCACACATTTACCTTCTAAACCACACCTTTACCTTCTGAGCCACACCTTTACCTTCTGAACCACACCTTTACCTTCTGAACCACACCTTTACCTTCTGAGCCACACCTTTAAATTTACAGGGCTGTAGTCATTTTGTGTAGCAAAAAAAAATGTAGTAGATTTGACTCTAAAGATGGATCTGCATGGAGACCTCAGAGAGGAGGACATAATCAGAGCAGTTAAAAAGGTACATTAGCGGAATAAACACTGTTAAAGTCCAGGTTGGCTGCCCCTCATTACCAACATAGCCCCTCCCCCCAAGCCAACAGCTCGCTCAGCTGATTCTCCTGCCCTCTGTTTGGATGGGTGGTGCCTCTGCCCAGGTCTGATTGGACAGGGTCACTGACCTGCGCAGTGTGGGGGTGGTCACAGTCCTGATTGGACATGGCCACTGACCTGTGCAGTGTGGAGCTGGTCCCAGACCTGATTGGACAGGGTTTCCTCTTTTCGCTGGCTGCTGACACTCCCTCTCAGGTTGTCCATTAGCTGGCCAAGCCCCGCCCCCAGGGACCTGTCAATCACAGCAGAGAGAGGTACCCATTAGCGAAGACTTGAGAGAAAATGGAAAGGGAGAGCAAGAGAGAGAGAGCAAGACAGAAAGAAAGGAGGGAAAGATCAGAGAGAGGTGGAGGGTGAATTACATCCTTCTTTCATCTTTCACTGAATGAAATCACAGATTCCTTTTATGCGTTTGTTTTACAGCAAACCGAGGAATATCAGGGGTCAGGGGTCAGGGGTCAGCTCCAACAGACCAACAAGAGCCCCGTGAACAAGAGGAGACGTGTGGGGAACCCCTTTGCACATCAGGCCTATAATAATCACCCATGCCTGTGTGAATGTGTCTGTTCTTTAAGTACTTAGTGTATGAATGTGTCTGTTCTTTAAGTACTTAGTGTATGAATGTGTTTGTTATTTAAAGAACTTCCTGTGTGAAAGTGTTTGTGAGGGGGGGGTCAGTTGGGTTTATTTTACACATCTTTATTACTGTACCCACACACACACGCACACACACACACACATACACACACGCACACGCATACACACATATGCACATACACACACACACACACATACACACACACACTCACACACACACACGCATACACACACACACACATACACACACACACGCATACACACATACACGCACGTACATACACACATACACACACATACATACACACACATGCACACACACATGCATACACACATACACGCACGCACATACACACACACACACACACACACACGCATACGCACATACACGCACGCACATACACACACACACACGCACACACACATACATACACGCACATACACACACACGCATACACACGTACACGCACGCACATACACACACACACACGCATACACACATACACGTACGCACATACACACGCATACACACATACACGCACACACATACGCACATACACATGCGCACACATACACACACACGCATACACACATACACGCACGCACTGTTATGGTTCCCTGACCTTGTGCCCTAGTGGCAGAATGTGGTGTTGCAACCTCTTTTTGATTATCTTCCTAATAGGAAATGAGTGTCACCTGGAAGGGGTCCTACTTAAGGGGCCCTCTGGCTGATACTCACTCTCTCTCCATTCAGAGGACAACCTGCAGTCTGGGAGCATTTCCTACACTGTGCATTTTGTAGTGTTCTTTAATTAAAGACTTTGAATTGTGACTATTTTTGCGTTATCTCGTTTATGTTGCGACTGGCCAGGGGCTGATCGTAACATAATTGGGGGCTCGTCCGGGATCTGCTGATCTGGTATGTATTCTTGCTAGTTTGTATCTCGCTTGAGCTTTGCGTGGTGCGGTGGTAGGTTGAGTCAAGTGTTACTGGTTTGCTGTTGTTTCCCTCAGGTAATTGTAGTCGTCGGGCATGTCCTTCGGGCTTGTCACTTTGTTATTTTGCCTTTATTATTTTTGGTGTTAACTCTGGGTGGGGGTACGCTCCGGTTCGCCGTGAGTGGCTAGTTAATTGGTCTCTCATTTGCGTTCACGGGTTTTGCGTTTAAAAGCCGCCTCGAGCCCGGTACTACACCGAAGACTATGGTAGGTTTTATTTAGATTTTCGTTGATAGTTAGGACCTGAGGGAAGTCAACGTATAGTGACTAATTATCGTTGTTATTAGGTGATTAGTATCACCTGTGATTTTGCTCAAGCGGAGGACGCTAGGACGAGAGAGCTTGTGGTTGTTTGGATGAGTATGGAAATTGGCTACATTTCTACCTTTGCAGTTTGTGTGATTATGCAAACGGTAGCTGTGTTCACATGTTAATTTGTGATATTTCCATGTTCATGGTCGTTCGTTTGTTCGTGCTTGTACTAGCTGCAAACTTAGCGTGTTCACATTTCGACTTACGAACTGTGACTCGTGTTCTTCCAAGCCGTGGTGCCTGTGAACCGTGTTAGAATTACTTCCGTGTGCTTTTCGGAGAGAGCAAAATCAGCGCTCGGTAAGTAAATTTGAGCTACTTCGGTGATTCATTTCCGTATAACCGAGGATGATTTTGATGCTACCAGTGTGTAGTTGTTGTATTCGTAGCGCTAGTCACGTAATGCTAGTGTAGCAATTTTGTGCATCGTCATAACTACTTTGTAAGCTTGTAAAACTCTAATATTTTTACATTGAGGCCTTGATATTGGCTGCTTCATAGTGGTGGTTTGTGTGCGGTTGTCCCTTCGCTTGCGTTTTTGTGCTGTAGCCGTAAAGTTGAATGGTTTGGCTACTTGTGATACTGTTGATTGTACTGTAAAGCATTTTTCTTGTGCTTTGGTGCATTGATTAGTATAACAGTACTTGTTTTGCCTTCCTATAGCCTTTTGTATAACCTGTGGTATTGGTAGTTTAGTGTTGATTGCTACACTTACTGCTGTTGTGGTGCTGGGGCACTGATCCAATTCCATTTTTTTTTTTAGCCTCTGGATGTGTTAGTTTTCTTAGGTGAGTGGTTCTGATTGTGTGCTAGGATTCTTGACTGCATTTGTTTAGATTATAGCTTAAGATGTCTACTGTTGACATTCAGACGTTTTTTGATGATCCCTCTGAGAACCTGCTAGAGGAATTTACTAAAGAGCAGCTGTTTAAAATTGCAGAGTATTACGAAATTGAGATTTCTAGTAGTGATAAACGACTTAGAGCCAACGTTGTTAACACTTTGAAGGCAATTCTAACTGACATGGGGGTGCTGAGAGCTAAACAGGAGTCCCCCTCGCGACTCACCGAGTCTGAGGTTACGTTGAAATTACAACTACTTGATCAGGAATTGGAAATGAAAAGGCTAGAACTGGCAGCAAAAGAGGCAGATTTGGAAATGAAAAGGTTAGATATTGAAGGCAAGAAGACTACCTCTCCTGTTGCATTTGACGTAGGTAGGCATATTCGTATGGTTCCCCCGTTTTCAGAAAAAGAGGTAGAGGGGTACTTTTCTCATTTTGAGAGAGTGGCCACCTCTTTAAATTGGCCGAGGGATGTATGGACTTTGTTGTTACAATGTGTCCTTACTGGTAAGGCCCAAGAGGCCTATTCATCGTTATCCTTTGAAGACAGTGCTGATTATGATTTAGTCCGGGCCGCCATATTGCGTACGTATGAACTGGTACCTGAAGCATACCGACAGAAGTTCCGACGCTATGCTAAGCAGGATAAACAAACTTATGTGGAGTTTGCAAGGGAGAAAGGGCAGTTGTTTGATAGGTGGTGTCGATCTCAGAAGATTGAGACTAAGGAACAACTCCGTGAGATGATGGTTCTGGAGGAGTTTAAGAATGGTCTACCTGACGCCATTACCACTTATCTCAATGAACAAAAAGTAACCAACGTGTCAGAAGCTGCCGTCCTTGCTGATGAATTTGTGTTGACCCATAAGGTTGTGTTTGGGGAAAGACATCATAATGAGGGCAAAGACAGACATCAAGGGGGTTTTCGTTCCTTAAAGCCCACTTCCACTGGCCCTGTGCCATCTGTGCCACTGAGTAAGTCTAGCCCTATGGGTAAATACCCTGATGGAGTTTGTTTTTACTGCAAAAAGGCAGGACATAGGATCTCCAATTGCTTCAGTCTCAGAAAAAAACAGCAGGGTGCTAAATCTGTTGGCCTGGTAGCTCCGTTGACGAATTGTGAAGTTGCTGAACCTGAATTCCATATGTCACCATCCAAATGCTCCAGTACTCAAACGGATTACACTCCATTCCTCATGAATGGCTCTGTGTCAATACCTGGGCAGGGTGGAAATGCACCAGTCTGTATCCTCAGAGACACAGGCGCTGCTCAGTCCTTCTTATTAGAAGGAGTTTTACCCCTGTCTGAACAGACCTCCACTGGCACTAGTGTTTTAATCCGAGGGTTTGAGATGGGCTTTGTTGACGTGCCCTTACATCGCGTTGATTTAACTTCTGACCTAGTGACTGGCAGTGTTGTAGTGGGAGTGCGACCGTCCCTCCCCGTGCCTGGTGTTACATTTATTTTGGGGAATGATCTGGCAGGTGGAAATGTTTGGAGCCAATCTGACACTCCACCGGAAGTTGTCTCTGAGCCATTGGTGTGTGAGGGTCCAGATGAGTTGGAACAAAAATATCCTGACGTTTTCCCTGCATGTGCTGTCACTCGTGCTATGGCCAAGCAACGTGATGACTTGCAGGACGAGGGTTTTTACGACCTTTGTGACACGTTTTTTGGGGACCCTGAAATGTCTGACTCACAGTCTGTCTCTCTCTCTACCGTCAAGACATCTGAAGACCTTGTTCCAGAGAAGGGTAATACTGTGAAAACCACCATTTGTGACATGCCACTGTCTCGAGCACAATTAATCTCTGCTCAGAAGGCTGATCTAACCCTTGTGTCTCTGTTTGAGTCTGTGTCTCCTGATCAGGAGATTGATGCTGAACCCCGAGGATATTTCCTTAGGGATGGAGTGTTGATGAGGACATGGAGGCCGCATGATGTTCCTGATGGGTGGAAGGTAATTTCTCAGACAGTAATTCCATCTACCTACAGAAACGAGGTTTTGAGTGTGGCTCACGATGGTTTGGCCGGACATCTAGGGATTAATAAAACATACAATCGCATCCTTCGGCATTTCTTTTGGCCTGGTTTAAAGCGGGATGTGGTGAAATTTTGTAAAACGTGTCATGTCTGTCAGGTTACTGGGAAACCTAACCAGACTATTCCTCCTGCACCCCTTTACCCAATCCCAGTAGTTGGAGAACCCTTTGAGCATATAATTCTGGATTGTGTTGGGCCTCTTCCACGGTCAAAAGGGGGCCATCAGTACTTATTAACAATCATGTGTGCTGCTACTCGCTTCCCAGAGGCTATCCCTCTGCGGAAGATTACTGCAAAAGCAGTCAAAGCCTTAATCAAGTTCTTCTCTGTTTTCGGCCTCCCTAGGGTCATTCAAAGCGACCAGGGAACCAACTTCATGTCACGTGTTTTTGCCCAAGTCCTTCAACAACTCCAAATCAAGCATAATGTCTCCAGTGCTTATCATGCTGAGAGCCAGGGAGCTTTAGAAAGGTTTCACCAAACCCTTAAGACTATGCTTCGTGCTTACTGTTTGGAGCTCGGGAAGGATTGGGAAGAGGGCATCCCCTGGTTGGTTTTTGCATCCAGAGAGGTAGTGCAGGAGTCTTTAGGGTTCAGTCCTGCGGAATTGGTGTTTGGTCACACGGTGCGTGGTCCTCTGGC
>CM077285.1:79883205-79895705 GCA_039654925.1 Anguilla pacifica | reverse complement strand
ATGGGCTTGGCAAGGCGTGGTGTGGGCGGGGCAGGGCAGGGGGGCAGAGTGCTGGAGGGGCGTGTCCCTCTCCCCACAGAGAGCAGCAGCAATCAGCAGCTCCAGGCTCCAGATAGTGGGAGTGGCCTGGCAGATGGGGGCGGGGCAGGATGTCGGTATGGGCGGAGCATGATCATCTGGGACCGCCTCCCTCCTCGTCTCCTCTGTGGAGTGGGGGACAGGTGTGGACTCAGGACATAGGTGCAGGTACACCTCATCCCCTCTCTCCATCTCCGCTGTGCCTTCCTCTTGCTCCTCATCGTCACTCAGCTCTACCACCCCCTCATCTGCAGGTTCCCCCCACCCATCCCGGCAGGTCACAGGGGGGTCGTCTCCGTGGGTTACTGCCAAAGTGGGGCACACCTCGATGACCGTGGAGCAGACATCTGGCTCCTCCCCTTCCTGGCCCAGGTACTTCTCTGCCCCGCCTCCTTCCACACCCTCCCTCAGCCCAGCAGCATTAGGCTCTGCCTCCTCCGCCATACGCCTGATGGGGCTGAAAACTCCATCACACCGAGGCTCCGCCCCTACAGCCGGGAGGGGGCGGGGCCCAGGGGTCGGCTCCACCTGCACTGCCTCCAGGTCCGCAGGCTCGGCCAATAAAATGTCCTGGGGGGAAGGACCTCTCCTGTAACCTATGGAGGAATAGGTATACTCAGGTGGCAGGTCTAGAGAGAGAGGAAGAGAGAGAGAACGCCGCTCAGTGATCATGACATGAAACACACAACACACCAGTGACCCACCACTCACACGTGTGTCTATGTGTGTGTGTGTGTGTGTGTGTGCAACGTGTGTAACATAACATAACATAATGATGAGAACAGCCCATTCAGGCCAAACAATGCTTGCCATTTTCCAGACCAAATTAGTGCTCTGATTACCTACAGACTAGATAGCCGCTAACACTGTATCAGGCCTGGTCTTTAAAATCCCCAGAGTTTCTGCATCTACTATGTGACCTGGCAGGCTATTCCACACAGTGACTACTCTCTCTACGAGAAAAATTCTTCCTAATGTATGTATAGAATTTAACTTCTGCTAATTTCCATGTCCCCTTGTTCTACTAACAGAACTCAACATGAAAAATCTCTTGTAGTTCACTTTGTTGATCCCCTTAATGAATTTAAAAGCCTCAATATAATTGCCCCTGAGTCTCCGTGTGTGTGCGCGTGTGTGTGCGCATGTGTGTGTGTATGTGTGTATGTCAGTACGGATGTTGTTGGCTCTGTGGTTTCTGGGTGTGATTACAGTTCTGTCTCCCTGGGCGGTGTAATTGACGGTATCCATCCGCCCCCTGACACAGAACGCCACCGAATGGATGCGTATCCTTACACTCTCGGCCACTCAAGAACCTCTGAAGGTCAAGGAGGCCCTGTGCTCCTATTTCCTCACACACCATCTATTCTAGTCTTCCACACACACAAACACAGGCATGGACAAATGCATGTACACACGGGGGGGGGGAGTCGGCCTGCTGGCCATCCAGGCGCCCACAATCTGCTCCCCACGCATGAGTACGATGGGCAGGGGTGTAGTATAGGGCACGCTTGTATGATGGGCAGGGGTGTAGTATAGGGCACGCTTGTATGATGGGCAGGGGTGTAGTATACGGCAGGCTTGTATGATGGGCAGGGGTGTAGTATACGGCAGGCTTGTATGATGGGCAGGGGTGTAGTATAGGGCAGGCTTGTATGATGGGCAGGGGTGTAGTATAGGGCAGGCTTGTATGATGGGCAGGGGTGTAGTATACGGCAGGTTTGTATGATGGGCAGGGGTGTAGTATACGCCACGCTTGTATGATGGGCAGGGGTGTAGTATACGGGCATGCTTGTATGATGGGCAGGGGTGTAGTATAGGGCAGGCTTGTATGATGGGCAGGGGTGTAGTATACGGGCAGGCTTGTATGATGGGCAGGGGTGTAGTATACGCCACGCTTGTATGATGGGCAGGGGTGTAGTATACGGGCATGCTTGTATGATGGGCAGGGGTGTAGTATAGGGCAGGCTTGTATGATGGGCAGGGGTGTAGTATACGGGCAGGCTTGTATGATGGGCAGGGGTGTAGTATACGGCAGGTTTGTATGATGGGCAGGGGTGTAGTATACGGCAGGTTTGTATGATGGGCAGGGGTGTAGTATACGCCACGCTTGTATGATGGGCAGGGGTGTAGTATACGCCACGCTTGTATGATGGGCAGGGGTGTAGTATACGGGCATGCTTGTATGATGGGCAGGGGTGTAGTATAGGGCAGGCTTGTATGATGGGCAGGGGTGTAGTATACGGCAGGTTTGTATGATGGGCAGGGGTGTAGTATACGCCACGCTTGTATGATGGGCAGGGGTGTATATGGCACGCTTGTATGATGGGCAGGGGTGTAGTATAGGGCAGGCTTGTATGATGGGCAGGGGTGTAGTATAGGGCAGGCTTGTATGATGGGCAGGGGTGTAGTATACGGGCAGGCTTGTATGATGGGCAGGGGTGTAGTATACGGCAGGTTTGTATGATGGGCAGGGGTGTAGTATACGGCAGGTTTGTATGATGGGCAGGGGTGTAGTATACGCCACGCTTGTATGATGGGCAGGGGTGTAGTATACGCCACGCTTGTATGATGGGCAGGGGTGTAGTATACGCCACGCTTGTATGATGGGCAGGGGTGTATATGGCACGCTTGTATGATGGGCAGGGGTGTAGTATAGGGCAGGCTTGTATGATGGGCAGGGGTGTAGTATAGAGCAGGCTTGTATGATGGGCAGGGGTGTAGTATATGGCAGGCTTGTATGATGGGCAGGGGTGTATATGGCACGCTTGTATGATGGGCAGGGGTGTATATGGCACGCTTGTATGATGGGCAGGGGTGTATATGGCACGCTTGTATGATGGGCAGGGGTGTAGTATAGGGCAGGCTTGTATGATGGGCAGGGGTGTAGTATACGGCAGGTTTGTATGATGGGCAGGGGTGTAGTATACGCCACGCTTGTATGATGGGCAGGGGTGTATATGGCACGCTTGTATGATGGGCAGGGGTGTATATGGCACGCTTGTATGATGGGCAGGGGTGTAGTATAGGGCAGGCTTGTATGATGGGCAGGGGTGTAGTATACGGCAGGTTTGTATGATGGGCAGGGGTGTAGTATACGCCACGCTTGTATGATGGGCAGGGGTGTATATGGCACGCTTGTATGATGGGCAGGGGTGTAGTATATGGCACGCTTGTATGATGGGCAGGGGTGTATACAGGCACGCTTGTATGATGGGCAGGGGTGTAGTATATGGCACGCTTGTACATATTTCAGGAGTGGAACTGGAGAGGTGTGTAGGGTCTTATCTTCAAGGATTGAAATCTGATGCCCTCTGTTACAGTAGAGGGCGGGGGGAGGGGGCTGGGGGCCAGAAGCACACACACATGCACACACACACTCAAACAAACACACCCACACACACACACTCAAACAAACACACCCACACACACACACACACAAACACACACACACACACAAACACTCAAACAAACACACACACAAACACACACACACACACACACACACACAGTCAAGGTATGCTGATAAATGCCCTTCGTGTGGCACAAGCTTTTTGACGCTGAAGCTGAACAGACCGGTATTTAAAACTCACAGTGTTCAAGGTCCCAGCCACTGAAGCCATTCCTTATCTAATCTCTCCTCTCTTCCCTTCTCAGTCCTTCCCTCTCTCTCTCCCCCATCCCTCGCTCCTGACCCAGAGGAGAGGACAGCTGCAATCATTAAGCCCCTAACCTTGAGCCCCTTACCTTCCCTGTGCTACTTTACTGTGCTACCTCTCCTGTGCTACTTTCCCTGTGCTACCTTTCCTGTGGTACTTCATTAGAAGAGACAGGGAGAGAAGGAGAGAGATTGAGAGAGGGGAGAGAAAGGAGAGATCAACCGAGAGGGGAGAGGAGAGAGATGAACAGAGCGACAGAGAGAGAGGGAGGAGGGCAGGAGACAGAAAGATGAACAGAGAGAGTTGAACAGAGAGAGAGAGGGGAGAGATGAACAGAGAGAGAGAGAGGGAGGAGGGGAGAGGGGAGAGAGGAACAGAGAGAGAGAGGGAGGAGGGGAGAGGGGAGAGAGGAACAGAGAGAGAGAGGGAGGAGGGGAGAGGAGAAAGAGGAACAGAGAGAGAGAGGGAGGAGGGGAGAGGGGAGAGATAAACAGAGAGAGAGAGAGAGGGAGGAGGGGAGAGGGGAGAGATGAACAGAGAGAGAGAGGAGGGGAGAGGGGAGAGATGAACAGAGAGAGAGAGAGAGGGAGGAGGGGAGAGGGGAGAGATGAACAGAGAGAGAGAGGAGGGGAGAGGGGAGAGATGAACAGAGAGAGAGAGAGGGAGGAGGGGAGAGGGGAGAGATAAACAGAGAGAGAGAGGAGGGGAGAGGGGAGAGATGAACAGAGAGAGAGAGGAGGGGAGAGGGGAGAGGAGAAAGAGGAACAGAGAGAGAGGGAGGAGGGGAGAGGAGAAAGAGGAACAGAGCGAGAGAGAGAGGGAGGAGAGAGGTGAACAGAGCGAGAGAGGGAGAGAGAGAGAGAGAGAGAGGGAGAGGGCAGTTTGAAACAGAGCATGCGTTAGGGCTTTGGTGTTAATCGCTTTCTGGCACCTCCTGTCTGTGGCTTTAAACACCCCCTTTCCTGTGTGCAGATCAAGGGGGGGTACGGGGGTATGACAGGGGTCAGGGCCGGGGGGGGACGAGAGGCGGGGCGGGGTGGGGTGGGGCGGGGAAGAGTGAGAGGCGGGGCGGGGCGAGGTGGGGCGGGGAAGAGTGATAAGGTTGCACCAGTGCAACAGCAGTCTTATTTTTATTATGACTACGTTTCCAGTGCTGCACATACACAGTGCAGTACCAGTTTAAACCCTGGGGCACGGCTCTGGCCCCCAAAATCCAAAATAGAGGGGATTAAAGGCCAGGCTGGGGGGGATCAGATTGCGCTATTAACATCTGTCTGAGGTGGTATGAGCCACCCCTCTCTGTGCTGTCCTCATAAGAGCCCCCCATCCCCCCCCCCATGATGACCTCATACGAGCCCCCCCCTCCCATGATGACCTCATACGAGCCCCCCATCCCCCCCCCCATGATGACCTCATACGAGCCCCCCCCTCCCATGATGACCTCATACGAGCCCCCCATCCCTCCCCCCCATGATGACCTCATATGAGCCCCCCCCCCTCCCATGATGACCTCATACGAGCCCCCCCCCCCCCCCTCCCAGACAGCCCTAAGCTCTGCTCATCCTCTATAGCGGCTAAGCTAAGCTCTGCTCATCCTCTATAGCGGCTAAGCTAAGCTCTGCTCATCCTCTATAGCGGCTAAGCTCTGCTCATCCTCTATAGCAGCTAAGCTAAGCTCTGCTCATCCTCTATAGCGGCTAAGCTCTGCTCATCCTCTATAGCGGCTAAGCTAAGCTCTGCTCATCCTCTATAGCGGCTAAGCTCTGCTCATCCTCTATAACGGCTAAGCTCTGCTCATCCTCTATAGCGGCTAAGCTCTGCTCATCCTCTATAGCGGCTAAGCTCTCCTCATCCTCTATAGCGGCTAAGCTCTCCTCATCCTCTATAGCGGCTAAGCTCTGCTCATCCTCTATAGCGGCTAAGCTCTGCTCATCCTCTATAGCGGCTAAGCTCTCCTCATCCTCTATAGCGGCTAAGCTCTCCTCATCCTCTATAGCGGCTAAACTCTGCTCATCCTCTATAAAGGCTAAGCTAAGCTCTGCTCATCCTCTATAACGGCTAAGCTCTGCTCATCCTCTATAGCAGCTAAGCTCTGCTCATCCTCTATAGCGGCTAAGCTCTGCTCATCCTCTATAACGGCTAAGCTAATCTCTGCTCATCCTCTATAGCGGCTAAGCTCTGCTCATCCTCTATAGCGGCTAAGCTCTGCTCATCCTCTATAGCAGCTAAGCTCTGCTCATCCTCTATAGCGGCTAAGCTCTGCTCATCCTCTATAACGGCTAAGCTAAGCTCTGCTCATCCTCTATAGCGGCTAAGCTAAGCTCTGCTCATCCTCTATAGCGGCTAAGCTCTGCTCATCCTCTATAGTGGCTCAGCTAAGATCTGCTCATCCTCTATAGCGGCTAAGCTCTGCTCATCCTCTATAGCGGAGCATTTATGGAAACAGCTGATCAGTTTGCGACCTCTTCTTCTACTCTGTTTATTACAGCCATGCGTAACGTAGCCTATACCGCCAACTTCTGACGTAACTGTGCTTTGCGTAGCCTGGTTCATTCGCTCCAAACCAGTTAATGGAAACACTCTTAATTCGCATTTTCTTTTTTGTGATATTTCAAAAGTTCGCTTAAAATACAATTTAATGGAAATGTGGCTACTGTGGCTGGAGTTCAACCTGCAGACACATCACCACCTCCAGGTCTGTAGTTAAACCAGCAGACCCTGTGGCCCTCCAGGACTGGAGATAAACCTGCGGACCCTGTGGCCCTCCAGGTCTGTAGTTAAACCTGCAGACCCTGTGGCCCTCCAGGACTGGAGATAAACCTGCAGACCCTGTGGCCCTCCAGGTCTGTAGTTAAACCTGCAGACACAGCGCCCCCTCCAGGTTTGTAGTTAAACCTGCGGACCCTGTGGCCCTCCAGGTTTGTAGTTAAACCTGCAGACACTGCGGCCCTCCAGGACTGGAGATAAACCTGCAGACCCTGTGGCCCTCCAGGACTGGAGTTAAACCTGCAGACACTGCGGCCCTCCAGGGCTGGAGTTAAACCTGCAGACACAGGTCTCAGTATTTGTTTAGTGTAGTCAGCTGAAACACAGAGATCATTCTTACCTGGCTCTAAGGATTGTGGGTAATCCTGCGGTGGCTGTCCCTCCACTCTCTTGTCCAGGGAGGGGTGTGGGGGGGTGGGGGTGAGGGCAGGGGAGCGGGGGGCAGTGGCTGGGCTGGGGGCGGGGCAGGGGGCGGGGCAAGGCGTGCTCTTGGGGTGTGGTCGTAGGGAGGGTGAGTGACAGCAGGGAGAGAGTCGGGTGGGGCAGCCTGCAGGGGGGGAGGGGGTAAAGGAGAAGGGTTTAGCAGGTTTGGGGGAGCGGGGCCTGGCCCTGGGGGCGTCCGGCTCAGGGGGGTCATCCAGCGTCCTCTGCACCTGGGGGTGGGGGGGGGGGGGCAGAGGTGAGTAACTTACACAAATGTGTGCGGAACTTTTATACTCAATGAATGCAACATCAGATCCACGTCATATATCATATAATACTATATCTATAGCTTTGTTGAATGCTCGATTCTGATTGGCCACTTCAGGCATTCAGCGGTCAGATATATCTACATAACGACCGCTGCTATGGGTGACGGACCCTTCAGAACTACCACCATGGATCTAATCAAATCTATGACAGTTATTACTGTATGACTTATGCTAGCTATGCAGTATAGTCAGTCAGATTTACAACGGCGAAGCTAAAACTGCCCTAGTGTTAGCCTTGTTACCTGTGAGCGTGTCTGTGCTGCATGTTACCTGTGAGTGGGCGTGTCTGTGCTGCATGTTACCTGTGAGTGGGCGCGTCTGTGCTGTGACTCCATCATCTGGGCAACCCGTTCCCTCTGCTGCTGCTGCAGGGTGTACAGCTCCTGTTGCCGTAGAAACTGTGAGCGGGTGTACACACTGGGGTGCGCCACCTGGGCCCCAAATACTGAGGGCCACAAGCCTGACTGGTCTATCATCTCTACAGAGAGAGAGGGGCGGGAGAGAGAGAGAGAGAGAGAGAGAGGGGGAGAGTGACGGAGAGAGAGAGCAGGGGGAGAGAGAGAGGGGGAGGGGGAGAGTGACGGAGAGAGAGAGCGGGGGGAGAGAGAGAGAGGAGAAAGAGGGGGGAGAGAGAGAGGGAGAGGACTCAATAAAACAACTTGCCACACACACATATATGCATTTACTCACACACACATTCACGCTCACAAACACACACAATACACACACAGCTGTTGATACATGAGTAAGAGAGGAATTGTGAAAACTGGGGTGGAGCTGGAATGCGTGGGGGTGGGGCGGAGTGGGTGGAGGCAGCGTGGAGTGGGGTGGGGCAGGGTGGAGTAGGGTGGGGCTGGGTGGGTGGAGGCAGCGTGGAGTGGGGTGGGGCAGGGTGGGTGGGGGCAGGGTGGAGTAGGGTGGGGCTGGGTGGGTGGAGGCAGGGTGGAGTAGGGTGGGGCTGGGTGGGTGGGGCAGCGTGGAGTGGGGTGGGGCAGGGTGGGTGGGGGCAGGGTGGAGTAGGGTGGGGCTGGGTGGGTGGAGGCAGCGTGGAGTGGGGTGGGGCAGGGTGGGTGGGGGCAGGGTGGAATAGGGTGGGGCTGGGTGGGTGGAGGCAGCGTGGAGTGGGGTGGGGCAAGGTGGGTGGGGGCAGGGTGGAGTAGGGTGGGGCTGGGTGGGTGGAGGCAGGGTGGAGTAGGGTGAGAACATTGATTACCCAGGGGATGGGAGGTTGGGTGGGTGGGGGGTTCAGTGGGCAGCACCACCAGCTGGGCAGACGGGTCCTGGGGCAGGGGCAGCACCGGCTGCAGGGCACTGGGCATGGCAGCCGAGAAGCCTGGCGGGAGGTTCTGGTGCAGGTGGCCAATACCTGAGGGCAAGAGACACATGGACCAGTAAGCCCCTCTCTGTACCATGACTCACTGTGACTCACTGACTCACTGCCCCTTAACACACTGCACTGTGACCCACTGCACACTAACACTGCACTGCGACTCACTGCACCTTTACACACTGCACTGAAACGCACTGCACCTTTACACACTGCACCGAAACGCACTGCACCTTTACACACTGCACTGCAACTCACTGCACCTTTACACACTGTACTGAAACGCACTGCGCCTTTACAAACTGCACTGTGACCCACTGCACACTAACACTGCACTGCGACTCACTGCACCTTTACACACTGCACTGAAATGCACTGCACCTTTACACACTGCACAGTGACTCACTGCACCTGAACAAGCTGCACTGTGACTCATTGCACCTTAACACACTGCACTGAAATGCACTGCACCTTTACACAATGCAGTGAAACGCACTGCACCTTTACACACTGCACTGTGACTCACTGCACCTTAACAAGCTGCACTGTGACTCATTGCACCTTAGCACACTGCACTGTAAAACACTGCACCTTTACATACTCTACTGTGACTCACTGCACTGTGACCCACTGCGCACTAACACTGCACTGCGACTCACTGCACCTTTACACACTGCACTGAAACGCACTGCACCGAAACGCACTGCACCTTTACAAGCTGCACTGTGACTCACTGCACCTTAACAAGCTGCACTGTGACTCATTGCACCTTAACACACTGCACTGAAAAACACTGCACCTTTACATACTCTACTATGACTCACTGCACCTTAACACACTGCACTGAAACTCACTGCACTGTGGCTCACTGCACCTTAACACACTGCACTGTGACTCATTGTACCTTAACACACTGCACTGCGACTCACTGCACCTTTACACATTGTACTGAAACGCACTGCGCCTTGACAAACTGCACTGTGACTCACTGCCCCTTAACACACTGCACTGTGACCCACTGCACACTAACACTGCACTGTGACTCACTGCACCTTAACACACTGCACTGGTACACACTGCGCTATGACTCACTGCACCTTAACACACTGCACTGTGACTCATTGTACCTTAACACATTGCACTGTGACTCACTGCATCTTTACACACTGCACTGTGACCCACTGCACCTTAACAAACTGCACTGTGACTCACTGCACCTTAACACACTGCACTGTGACTCATTGTACCTTAACACATTGCACTGTGACTCATTGTACCTTAACACACTACACTGTGACTCATTGCATCTTTACACACTGCACTGTGACCCACTGCACCTTAACACACTGCACTGTGACTCACTGTACCTTAACACACTGCACTGTCACTCACTGCACCTTAACACACTGCACTGTGACTCACTGAACCCCTCAGCTCCTTCTACTCCAGTAGTCAGTTCCAAGGCTTCGCCTACCGTAAGAATGTCCCGTCATCCACAGGGAAGGACTTCCTGTTCGGGGCATCCAGTGATGATGCGGGGCATGGGCATGCGTGGCAGGGTCAGCTCCTAATTGGCTGGCATGCAGGGAAGTCCCACCCACCATCATGAGGTGGGAGGCCAGGTCGCTGTGGCAACTGCTGGAGGGATGGATTCTGGAGTAATCGACCCTTTCTTTGTTTTCCCTGAAAGGAAATAATAGAACAGAAAAATGTATTACTTAATGAGAAGAACAGCCCATTCAGCTCATCTAGAACATAAGAATCCATAATGAGGAGAACAGGCCATTCAGCTCATCTAGAACATGAGAACACATAATGAGGAGAACAGGCCATTCAGCCCATCTAGAACATAAGAACATAAGAGTACATCATGAGGAGAACAGGCCATTCAGCCCATCTAGAACATAAGAACATAAGAGTACATAATGAGGAGAACAGGCCATTCAGCCCATCTAGAACATAAGAACATAAGAGTACATAATGAGGAGAACAGGCCATTCAGCCCATCTAGAACATAAGAACATAAGAGTACATCATGAGGAGAACAGGCCATTCAGCCCATCTAGAACATAAGAACATAAGAGTACATAATGAGGAGAACAGGCCATTCAGCCCATCTAGAACATGAGAACATAAGAGTACATCATGAGGAGAACAGGCCATTCAGCCCATCTAAGCTCAGCAGTTAACTCTAACCCTACAAGTAAGAGATGAATCGAGAGCCAGAAGAAGTGATGGGCTGAATGAATAGGAGGAAAGGAGGGAGCGATATGGATGAAAGATGGGAAGGTGGAGGAGGAGAAGGGGCCTGACCGGATGAACAGCTCTCTCTCTCTCTCCAGGCAGGGCGAGCCCAGTGCATCTTCACAGACCCTCCTCCTCTTGCCTTGACACACATCTGCACAGACCAGATGGGGGATCAGTGGAGCACCTGGCAACCCACAACCCAGCCAACATCATCTGAGATAACACATACAATGGAAAATAGCGACCCAAATACTCAATATTATTAATATCATAATTATTATCATAACCCCTTTCTCTTGCCCCAAATCACCCTATTCACCCCCAAACCCCCGAATGAGCCCCAGGCTGCCACCCTGTTCACCTTTCCGCGCCGAGTGCCCCATCCCCGGGCGAACGTGGGGGCCCAACGGCCGACAGGGCGGCTCCCTCTGCCTCGCCACGGCAACTGCGATGCCCACGGGCGGCTGGCGCACTTCAGCCTCCGCGTGGGGCGTGTCCTCCCGGGCCCGCCCACCTAGATCTGACCTCGGCTCCTCGTTGGTTGAGCCCGCCCCCTGCCCTCGTTGGTTGGCTCCGCCCCCTGCCCTGCCCCCAGCCCCGCCCCGGGATCGGAGGCAGCCCAGGCCCCCGAAGGCGGAGCTCTGGGAGGGAGGGGGGGGCGGGGTGCTGCTGTGCCTCAGTAGGCTCTTCATGCAAGTGGGCGGGGCAGGGGGAGAGGCCATCCCTGGCTCCTGCTCTGATTGGCCATGCTGCCGGGTGGCCTTCCGATGGCCCTCCTCCCCCCCCGCCGGGGGCTGGTGCCCCTCCGAGGCCCAGGGCAGCGGGTCGGGGGGCTGGTGCCGTATCCTGGCAACATTCTGCACATCCTGCTGTAGGGTAACTCTGCCCGCTGCCCCACCCCCTGCCCTGGTCCTGAACTGGGTCACACCCTTCCCATCAGGGGGCTGTGAGTGGGGGCAGTTCTGCTGAGGGGGAGGGCCTGTACAGGGCCCAGGTTTGTCAACCAGGGGGTGCTGCTGCTGGTGGTTCTGCAGCCAATCAGGGGCTACCTTACTACAGACATGCAGCTGCTGGTGGGTATGCAGCCAATCGGATGCTGCCTTACTATAGCCCTGCTGCTGCTGTTTCCTCAGGCACGTTCCAGTAGGAGTAGCGCCGCCATGGTTACCACCTTCGCTACCATGGTTACCGCTCTTCTCCAGGACCCTGTCCTTGGCGTTCCCCCCTGGGCTGCCCCCCCCAGCCTCCAGCCCCCGGCACTCAGGGGTCCCCAGCTGGAAGGGTCCACTGCTCCTGTCTCCAAAGGGTGCCACAGATGGCACAAAGGTGGGGCCCGTCAGCAGCGAGGGGGCGGGGGGTGGGGGCGGGCAGTAGAATTCGGAAGGGTGGGGGTGCGGGCAGGGGAAGCCCCCAGGGTTACCCCCCCTCTCCAGGCAGGGCTGCTCGCTGATCCTCATCTCCCCGCCCATCCCGGGCCCCGCCCCCACCCCTGCCCCACAGCTGGAGAGAGAGCCCTGGGCCCCTCCCTCGTTGAGCAGACAGGCGCTCAGGGGCTTTCCCCGGGCCAGCGGGGTGTCCTTCTGCAGGGGGGCAGGTCGCAGGGGCGGGAGCTGGTGGGGGTGTGCGTGGAGGGGGCGGGGCTGCGGGTGGGCGTGGTGGGGGCGTGGCTGCGGG
>CM077285.1:79873205-79878205 GCA_039654925.1 Anguilla pacifica | reverse complement strand
TAAACCAGCCTCACTCAGTACGAGCAGAGTCTAAACCAGCCTCACTCAGTACGAGCAGAGTCTAAACCAGCCTCACTCAGTATGAGCAGAGTCTAAACCAGCCTCACTCAGTATGAGCAGTCTAAACCAGCCTCACTCAGTACGAGCAGAGTCTAAACCAGCCTCACTCAGTATGAGCAGAGTCTATACCAGCCTCACTCAGTATGAGCAGAGTCTAAACCAGCCTCACTCAGTATGAGCAGAGTCTAAACCAGCCTCACTCAGTACGAGCAGAGTCTAAACTAGCCTCACACAGCTCAGCCCTGACTCAGTATGAGCAGAGTCTAAACCAGCCTCACTCAGTATGAGCAGAGTCTAAACCAGCCTCACTCAGTATAAGCAGAGTCTAAACCAGCCTCACTCAGTATGAGCAGAGTCTAAACTAGCCTCACTCAGTATGAGCAGAGTCTATACCAGCCTCACACAGCTCAGCCCTGACTCAGTATGAGCAGAGTCTAAACCAGCCTCACTCAGTACGAGCAGAGTCTAAACCAGCCTCACTCAGTATAAGCAGAGTCTAAACCAGCCTCACTCAGTATGAGCAGAGTCTAAACCAGCCTCACTCAGTATGAGCAGAGTCTATACCAGCCTCACACAGCTCAGCCCTGACTCAGTATGAGCAGTCTAAACCAGCCTCACTCAGTATGAGCAGAGTCTAAACCAGCCTCACTCAGTATGAGCAGTCTAAACCAGCCTCACTCAGTATGAGCAGAGTCTAAACCAGCACACACAAGCTCACACACAGACACACACATATACACTCCCGCCCTTACACATACACCCTTACACACATACACACACATTCACAATCACATAGAGACGTGTGTGTGTGTGTGAGAGAGTGTGAGTGTGTTTGAGGGTCTTACCTTGGTGGGGGAACCATATCTGAGAGGGGCTGGAGTGGGGCCCACTGTGTAAGGAGGGTGAGGAGGGGGAGTGGGGGGCCCCTGAGGGGGGGGCAGAGTGGGAGGGGGGGGAACCCAGACTGTTGGCCAGGAAAGAGCCCATGAAGGAGGAACCACCTATCAATCCACTACCTGTGAGAGAGAGAGAGAGAGAGAGAGAGAGAGAGAGTTCATTGACTTCAACAAAACATTATATTCAATCTGGCACAAGGGCCTATATTATATATATATTTCACTATACTATATATTATAAAATCCTACAGAGTGGTGTAGGAGGTAAAATGTATGACATAATTAAATCAATGTATGTGAAAAATAAGTGCAGAATAAAACTAATTTCTTCACACAGGGGCGTAGGGTGAGGCTGGGCTGCAGTTTGAGTCCAACATTGTTCAATCTCTTTATCAATGAGTTAGCGGTCTTATTGGAACAATCTTCAGCTCCAGGCCTCATCCTAAACATCATAGAAGTTAAATTCCTGCTCTATGCAGATAACCTGGTCCAGTTGTCACCCACTGAGCAAGGATTACAACAGAACCTGGATCTGCTGGAGCAATAATGTCAGACCTGGGCCCTGACAGTAAATATAAAAAAGACAAAGAGTATGATCTTCCAAAAAACAGCCCAGATCACAGGAAAGCAGATACATTTTTACTCTAGGAAACACCGCCCTTGAACACACACTAAGCTATGATTACTTAAGACTAAAAATCAGTAAATCAGGGAGCTTTGGCCCAGCAGTGAATGCGTTAAAAGTAAAGGGCCAATGGGCTTTTTATGCGATTAAAAGGGGATTCTATAAAATAAACATTCCCATTAGAATCTGGTGAAAAATCTTTGACAGTGTCATCCAGCCTATCATGCTATATGGAAGCAAAATATGGGGTCCACTCAGTCAACAAGACTATACTAAGTGGGAGAAGCATCTAGCTGAAACTCTGCATGCAGAATTCTGTAAAAACATACTACAAGTACATAGAAATGCCCCTAACAATGCGTGCAGGGCTGAATTAGGCAGATTTCCGACTCGCATTCAAATTCAAAATAGGGTATTAAATTTTAATCTAAAAATGAGTCCAACAAACTCTTTACAATTCTTGGCACTCCAAACCCAAGAGCTCAGCCCAGAAAAGCATCCCCTCAGTCAGCTGGTTCTGAACCTCTCTAGACTGACATTAACTCACACTAATACAAACCAACTTCAGATCAGCACTGCTTCACAACAGCCCATTGGAGTTAACCAAATTAGAGAACACAACAACAACTCCTATCTGGACCATTGGAACAAAGAAACACAATCCCAAAATAAATCCAATTGTTATCGAGCCCTAAATAGAAAATACACACTGGCAGAGTGTCTCTACTTTGTCAGAGATACAAAGCAGAGACGGATCCTGACCAAGTACAGGCTCAGTGACCACACACTTGCAATTGAAATAGGCAGATACAAAAACTCAATTTCCCTATCGAAAGAAGAAAAATGTGCAATTCTATTAGTAGAAGGATCAACAGCCAGAATTGTGACACAGTTCATTTCAGCCTGACATAACCTGAGGGACAGTGAGTGACCACCCACCCCATATAAACATGTGAATATAAATTATTTACTTCTGTTGCTGTTGTTGCTGTTATTGTTG
The DNA here is from genome assembly GCA_039654925.1 of Anguilla pacifica. NCBI lineage: Eukaryota > Metazoa > Chordata > Actinopteri > Anguilliformes > Anguillidae > Anguilla > Anguilla pacifica. The sequence goes on along the minus strand of CM077285.1, from coordinate 79,875,624 downwards.
TTATTGTTATATATTATTACATTTATCACTATTGTTGTTTTATGTGAGAGTGAGCAAGTGAAAGTGTGTGTGTGTGTGTGTGTGTGTGTGTGAGAGAGAGAGAGGTGTGTATGTGCTTGCATGAGGGTGGATGGCTTGTGGCACTACTTACAATACAGTAAATTGTCAGCATGAACCGAGGTGTACAATCAGCTCTCTCCATATTTTTTTCTCTCTTTCTCTATCTCCCTCCTGCTCTCTCTCTCCTTCCTCTCTCTCTCTCTCTCTCCCCTCCTGCTCTCTCAAATTCAAATTCAAAGTGCTTTATTAGCATGAGAAAATTTGCATTTGAAACAAAGAATTATAACAGGATAATATGATTATATATATATAGTACACATGATATATATACAGACAGCATATATATATATATATACATACATACATATATACACACACGCATATACGTGCACATACATACATACAAACATACACACATACACATATATATAGAAATACATATACATAAACAGTTATAATTACATATTAATTTTTATAACACTAACATGCTAATAACATAATAATAATGACAGCCCACTCTCTTTCTCCCCCCGCTCTCTCACTCTCTCTCTCCCCGACTCTCTCTCTTTCTCTCTCTCTTTCCCCCCTGCTCTCTCCCTCTCCCCTGCTCTCTCTCTCTCTCTGCCTGTATGACGCACTGTCTAAACTCTGATTGCATTATGTTTTTATCACACCTTACTGTCGTCTTCTCATTCAGGAGTAGATTTGTGGTTTAGCTGCCGCTGTCGGCTGGCTCATTCATAAATCACATCAATCCAGTTTCCTAAATTACCTCTGAATAACAGGAAACTGGGAAACACCTGTTCGTCAGAGCAAAGGAGGAGAGAGAGAGAAAGATTGAAAAATCTGCGGAGAGCCAACACCTTCAGAAATTTTTCACTTGCCATGAATTTTGACTCATTCTGCTGCATTGTAATATCAAACGTCCAATAATGTCAAAATGAAGTAAAGTATTAAGATGCCTTCTGAATTAAATTTGAAAAAAACTTGAACGACTTAGTTGACAAGTATTGTGTTTTTGCAGAAACAACCTAAATTGGACGAGGCGACCACATCAACCTCATTTGCATGACTGCACCAGATCACCCAGTTTGTGAGGTCTCTCAACTGAACCAGATCACCCAGGTTGTGAGGTCTCTCAACTACATCAGATCACTCAGTTTGAGAGGTCTCTCAACTGCACCAGATCACCCGGTTTGTGAGGTCTCTCAACTGCACCAGATCACCCAGTTTGTGAGGTCTCAACTGCACCAGATCACCCAGTTTGTGAGGTCTCAACTGCACCAGCAGATCAGAGCAGTCACACTGTCATGAAGGCCAGGAACGTGCCCATGAAACTTGCGATTAATTTGTCCGGAGGTAAAAAAAAAGAAGAAAAAAAGCTGGAGAACGATTGCCTTTGAACTATTCAGTCCACTCTAACAAAAAAACACCCAGAACAGTCATAAAAACTCTATCAGAACAGTGAGCCAATAACAGAAAAACAAACGTAGAAAAAAAGAATGATAAAGTTCAAAATGAGTGTGGAAAAGAGCAAACGATTAACGCTGCATTTCCTCAGCAACAAAGGAGCGCTGCTTCTCACAATCAACCAAAATGGCACAATGGCCAGCTTCAGAAACGCCAGGGCACTCTGACCCTCCCCATGATCAAGGGGAAACCCCCCCCCCCCCCCCCCCCCCACCCCAGAGTCTGACCGTCTGCCGTCACCGTGCCAGCCAAGGCCAGGGTCTGCTGCCAGATCCTCGCCTCCTCAGGGCCAACCTGGCCCACAGCCCTGTCGCTCTCCAGCGCCCCCCTCTGGTCAGTTACACACACGCGCTCCTCAGGGCCAACCTGGCCCACAGCCCTGTCGCTCTCCAGCGCCCCCCTCTGGTCAGTTACACACACGCGCTCCTCAGGGCCAACCTGGCCCACAGCCCTGTCGCTCTCCAGCGCCCCCCTCTGGTCAGTTACACACACGCACTCCTCAGGGCCAACCTGGCCCACAGCCCTGTCGCTCTCCAGCGCCCCCCTCTGGTCAGATACACACACGCGCTCCTCAGGGCCAACCTGGCCCACAGCCCTGTCGCTCTCCAGCGCCCCCCTCTGGTCAGTTACACACACGTGCTCCTCAGGGCCAACCTGGCCCACAGCCCTGTCGCTCTCCAGCGCCCCCCTCTGGTCAGTTACACACACGTGCTCCTCAGGGCCAACCTGGCCCACAGCCCTGTCGCTCTCCAGCGCCCCCCTCTGGTCAGTTACACACACGTGCTCCTCAGGGCCAACCTGGCCCACAGCCCTGTCGCTCTCCAGCGCCCCCCTCTGGTCAGTTACACACACGCGCTCCTCAGGGCCAACCTGGCCCACAGCCCAGTCA
>CM077285.1:79825705-79868205 GCA_039654925.1 Anguilla pacifica | reverse complement strand
TTAGGTCCACATTTATAAAATACATCATAAGGGCCCAAATATATTTCAGTTGCTGTCTGATGTCCTTCACTTGAGTAGCAGAAAGCATACCAGTAGGGATAAAGCAAATAAAATATAGGTTAGATGCTTGCATCCCCATTTCACCAACAGGAAACATTATGGGTACAAGAAACATCTTCTCCTCCATATACCGCGACTGCCTATAATGGAGGAAACTGAGCAATATTTTGCTAGAACATCTTTTTGCAACTGACTACATTAACGACGGCAGTTACGACGAGTGCACGATTGTGTGGAGTTAGATGTTTAGATGTTTAGATGTTTAGATGTTTAGTTTAAATGTTCAGAGCAAAGGCGTGCTTGCACCTGCAACTAGGCTCCAGCCACCATCTTGCACTCACACACACTCGCATTCACACATACACACACACACATACACACACACACACACACACTCACATATACACACACACACACACATACACACACACACACTCACATTCACACATAAACACACACTCTCACACTCACACTCACACACACACACACACACTCACATATAACTGGCTTCTGGTTCCATGCTGGTAGTCAGGTGTCCATAAATAGATTTCCGAGAACTGTAAGTAGCTTGGAGGACAAGAAACGCAACCATAGCTCTCTCTCTCTCTCTCTCTCTCTCTCTCTCTCTCAATTTTTAATTCAATTCTTTTTAATGGCATGACAAATTAGTACAATTGTATTTCCAGAGCTTGTTGAATGAGTAAAGAAGGCATACGCTAACAGTAATAGTAAATCTGGATGAAGTATAAACAATAACAGAAACAGGTGCATGTTTGTGCATGAAGCAGTAACAGGTTAGCATGGGGAAAGTTTGTGTGTCCGATTGTGTTATCTATCTATCTATCTATCTCTCACTTTCTCTCTCTTGCTCTCTAGATTTTAGATTTGGCGGGAATTTGTACAAACCCCAGCATTCGCCATGGAAACGCAGCAGCCATGCTTCACTGCCCTGGGTAACCAGCTTTTTAAACATAAGGAGTCTGTCAGCCAGCTGCAGTTAAAGCTAACTGCAACAAGCAAAGCCAGCTGCAGCTAAAGCTAACTGCAACAAGCTAGCCAGCTGCAGATAAAGCTAACTAAAAGAAGCTAAGCCAGCTGCAGCTAAAGCTAACTGCAACAATCTAAGCCAGCTGCAGCAAAAGATAATTGTAATAAGTTAAGCCAGCTGCAGCTAAAGCTAACTGCAATAAGTTAAGCCAGCTGCAGCTAAAGCTAACTGCAACAAGCTAAGCCAGCTACAGCTAAAGCTAACTGCAACAAGCTAAGCTAGCTGCAGATAAAGCTAACTGCAACAAGGTAAGCCAGCTGCAGATAAAGCTAACTGCCACAAGCTAAGCCGTAGGGACGTCCTGTGGGGGTGCTTTCCAGGTTACATTACTCAGTCTTACTTATTGCAAATAATTATAATGCATCATATCATGGTTACAGCTGCTGATGCGTGTTTTTATGTTTTCACAGATTTTCTTTTTTTATCAGCCAGATGATTTTAATAAAGCAGTAAGCGCTTATCTGCTTCAGCCAGACTTCAGGACCAAAACCAGGCCCTGGACTGGACTGGACCGGACACCACAGACACACTGCAACACTAACCCCACCAAATCCCCCCCCCATCCCCACCCCGTTCCCCCCCATCGACCACAGGTGTGAAAACAGCGGATCTCCTTTTCTCCGATCGACACATTTTTTTGTGCCGTTGGCAGGAGAGCAGAAATCATATTTACCTTCCTGCTGGGTCCCTGCAGTGCTACCGATATGGAAAATTATTTTGGCATGAAGCGTAAACACTATTCCTGCTCTTTCTGTCCATATCTCTCTGAGGCCACTGATTCCACCCAATCTGGAGAAACCCGAGATAATGGTACACATTCATCCAGATCACACACATACACACACACACACACACACACACACACACACGCACGCACATGCACACGCCCACACACACACACAAATGCAAGCACTCTCTCTCTATCACACACACACATAGACAGAAACACACACACACACACAATATGGAGAAACCTGAAAGATAATGGTACACATTCATCCAGATCACACACACACACATACACACACACTCTCTTTCTTTCCGTCTCACACACACACACATAGACAGAAACACACACACACACAAAAGCAGGGAGGAAATACGTCATACATTTCAGAGTGCTGGTTACAGGTGTGTGTCCGTGTGTGTGTGTTAGCTGTTAGCTTATCCTTCATTTATCTGATAAAGCCCCCCCACCCCCACACACCCTCCCTCCCCTCTCCACTCCCCACTCCACAGCACACTACCCAGCACACAGTGCTCAACCCGACATACAGCAGATAACCCAGCACACATCACTCAACCCAGCACACAGCACACAACCCAACACACAGCACATAACCCAGCACACATCACTCAACCCAATACACAGCACATAACCCAGCACACATCACTCAACCCAACACACAACACATGACCCAGGACACATCACTCAAACCAGCACATAACACAGCACACAGCACACAGCCAAACACACAGGATACAGCCCAGCACACAACCCTACACACAGCACATAACCCAGCACACAGCACACAACTCAACACACAGTGCTCAACCCAACACACAACACACAACCCAGGACACATCACTCAAACCAGCACATAACCCAGCACACAGCACACAGCCAAACACAATCTTGTTTTCATCCCGTCTTAGTCTGCCAGACAAATAGCATATTGGACAAAGAGATGAGAGAGAGATGTGGACAGAGAGATGAGAGATGGATGGGGGAAAGAGAGATAAGAGAAAGAGAGATGGTGGACAGAGATGAGAGAGAGATGTGGGGAGGAAATGAGCGATGGATGAGGGGAAGAGAGATAAGAGAAAGAGAGATGTGGACAGATAGATGAGAGAGAGATGTGGGGAAGAGAGATAAGAGAAAGAGAGATGGTGGACAGAGAGATGAGAAAGATGTGGAGAGAGAGATGAGAGATGGATGTGGGGAAGAGAGATAAGAGAGAGAGATGGTGGACAGAGAGATGAGAGAGATGTGGGGAAGAGACATAAGAGAGAGATGGTGGACAGAGAGATGAGAGAGATGTGGGGAAGAGAGATAAGAAAAAGAGAGATGGTGGACAGACAGATGAGAGAGATGTGGGGAAGAGAGATAAGAAAAAGAGAGATGGTGGACAGACAGATGAGAGAGATGTGGGGAAGAGAGATAAGAAAAAGAGAGATGGTGGACAGACAGATGAGAGAGATGTGGGGAAGAGAGATAAGAAAAAGAGAGATGGTGGACAGACAGATGAGAGAGAGATGTGGGGAAGAGAGATAAGAAAAAGAGAGATGGTGGACAGAGAGATGAGAAAGATGTGGAGAGAGAGATGAGAGGTGGATGTGGGGAAGAGAGATAAGAGAGAGAGATGGTGGACAGAGAGATGAGAGAGAGATGTGGGGAGGAGATGAGAGAGCTGGAACTGCCAGATGTTTCCCTGTAGTCTTCTCTCAAACACACTTCCTGTTCTCACTGGAGCTGGGCTTGTATAGATAAAGGCTGTCCATCATAATACTGCTAACACACTCACACACATGCACACACACACTCGCGCGCACGCGCATACACATACGCATAAGCACATGCACACACACATACACACATACACACACGCACACACATGCCCACCAGAGGTGGGTAGTAACGCGTTATATTTACTCCGTTACATTTACTTAAGTAACTTTTGGAATAAATTGTACTTGTAAGAGTAGTTTTAATGCAACATACTTTTCACTTTTACTCGAGTATATTTGTGAAGAAAAAATGTTACTTTTACTCCGTTATATTCGGCTACATTCCGCTCGTTACTTTTATTTTTTACCCATTTTTTATTCAATGCACGTTCTGTTCGTTTCATTCTCTCAGAGAGACTTCCACCAAAGAGGCTGACTGGTCTTTGCTTTGGCTCTGTCATAGCCCCACATGACTCCGTTTCACCAATCAAACGTAGCCAGTCACAGCACACAGGAGGATGAGTGGGCGACAACAATGGCTGAAACAACGGCGGGTGATTCGTAGAAGGCAGAACACCCCTGGCCTCACGTTCAAACTACGTTTTACTTAAAGACTACCAAAAACAGTAGTTACATTATGCGCTGCCTTCTTTGTCTGCCTAGAAATGTGGACATTTCAGCCTACAAGAACTCAACTTCGAACTTGAGAAAATATGTGGCGGTAAGTTGTAGGTTAGTTTTGACTGTGGATAGCTAACTATTTGACTGAGTGGTCATTTATTGTCTTGGACAATCCGTTTGTGAAATATACGGGCATTTGTGATGCCTCGGTATCTTCCAAAATAGCTGTGCATAATACCACACGCGTTGTTTATGGCGTTTTCGCCATTTTTAGTACAGTCTGGCTTGATTGACAATTCATTTATTCAGTAGGTGAGAGTATAAGCTTTCTAACGATATATAGCATGTCTAATTTTGCTTTTGGAATAGCTTTTTTTAGGTCAGCATAACCGAAATTTTTCTTATCATCGCATTCACTTATGCATTTACTCTGTGGTAGAGTAAAAGACGCAGCACGGAACGTGGTCAAGGTTTATTCGTAATTTCTTGGGAAATACTATTATTTTTGAGCACTTCTGGGCATAGCTAAGCCGTATGTTTGCTGATAGACCTAGCTGACATCGTTTTCTGGAGCAAAACATAAGCGGATTGAACTGCACTGTTGATTTACGGTCTTTGTCTCCATCTACTGAACACAGATAAGATTTCATCATTGCTAGGTAAGTAGGCTATTATTGCTCAAAATACTTCGGTTATATACGTTATTTTTTGAATTGAGTGTGTTTAAATAGGTTACTGGTATTAATGTGGATATTTCACATTGTAATGTAAGCATCAGTTAGTAGTGTAATAGTTTTTGTGAAGCATGCAACAGTCATGACGTGAGCGCCGGAACATTGCATAGCATACATAACGTTTGTTTACGCTAAACCGGAAGTTCTGCACATATTCCGCGCAAGGCATCATGGGACTTTGGAATATCGTGGAGAAGTGCATCATAAGGTGCAATAATGGTGCTACAAAGCATTATGTTTCCCACATATAAAGTTTCTGTTTGAATTTGCCCAGGCTCCTCTTTGTTGTGATGATGAGACTATTTTAATGGATAAATCCCTGTAGCCTCATTGATATATTTCTGTCAACGGAGGGTTCACTCCAACAAACTGACGGGGTATACAGACTTAATAGAGTCCAACAGAAAGCGAAAATCCTCCTCTTCCGACGAACCTCCTGTGTATTGTTTTATTTAAAGGGATATGATTTAGGCCATATTTGAATTTGCACATGGCTATTTTATATTTTGTTTATTTCTATTGGACAAGCATTTACTATTTTATATTTTGGACCTTTAGATTTTTACGTTCATCTTGCTCTTCTTATTTCAACATTAAATCAGATTATATGAAGTAACTCAGTACTTGAGTAGTCTTTTCATGAGATACTTTCTTACTCTTACTCAAGTAATTATTTGGATGACTACTTTTACTTCTACTTGAGTCATTATTATTTTAAAGTAACAATACTTTTACTTGAGTACAGGTTTTAGCTACTCTACCCACCTCTGATGCCCACATACACACATACACACATGCACACACAAACCCACATACACACATACCCACATACACACACACACGCACACATGCACACACACGCACACACACACACACACACATACACACACACATGATGGGGAGGATGTGTTACTTCCAGCAGGGCGGGGCAGACAGCAGGGTGGGGCAGAATGTAGGGTGGGGCAGGGGAGCAGCAGCACTCGTGTGGTTTTGGGCGCTCCGTCCCGCGCCAGACTGCACAGCTCCTGCCAGCGGTCCCCTCGGCCCTCTGCCAGCTCCCAAAATCAGCCTAAGAGAGTATTTTAGGATCTGGCTCCGAAATCAAAGCTCCCAGCCCAGAGTCGCTTTCCACAGCCTGAGAAACAGAGACAGCCTGAGAAACAGATCCCAGAGTCACTTTACACTGCCTGAGAAACAGAGACAGCCTGAGAAACAGATCCCAGAGTCACTTTACACTGCCTGAGAAACAGAGCCCAGAGTCACTTTACACAGCCTGAGAAACAGAGCACAATGTCACTTTGCACAGCCTGAGAAACAGAGCCCAGAGTCACTTTACACTGCCTGAGAAACAGAGCGCAGAGTCACTTTACACTGCCTGAGAAACAGAGACAGTCTGAGAAACAGCCCAGAGTCGCTTTACACTGCCTGAGAAACAGAGCCCAGAGTCATTTTACACTGCCTGAGAAACAGAGCCAGCCTGAAAAACAGAGCCCAGAGTCGCTTTACACAGCCTGAGAAACAGAGACAGCCTGAGAAACAGCCCAGAGTCGCTTTACACTGCCTGAGAAACAGAGCCCAGAGTCACTTTGCACAGCCTGAGAAACAGAGCCCAGAGTCGCTTTACACTGCCTGAGAAACAGAGCCCAGAGTCACTTTGCACAGCCTGAGAAACAGAGCACAAAGTCACTTTACACTGCCTGAGAAACAGAGACAGTCTGAGAAACAGAGCCCAGAGTCACTTTACACAACCTGAGAAACAGAGCCCAGAGTCACTTTACAATGCCTGAGAAACAGAGCCAGCCTGAGAAACAGAGCCCAGAGTCACTTTACACTGCCTGGGAAATAGAGCCCAGAGCCACTTTACACTACATGAGAAACGGAGCACAGATTCACATTCACACTGCCTGAGAAACAGAGCCAGCCTGAAAAACAGAGCCCAGAGTCACTTTACACTGCCTGAGAAACAGAGACAGTCTGAGAAACAGCCCAGAGTCGCTTTACACTGCCTGAGAAACAGAGCCCAGAGTCACTTTACACTGCCTGAGAAACAGAGCACAAAGTCACTTTACACAGCCTGAGAAACAGAGCCCAGAGTCACTTTACACTGCCTGAGAAACAGAGACAGTCTGAGAAACAGCCCAGAGTCGCTTTACACTGCCTGAGAATCAGAGCTCAGAGTCACTTTACACTGCCTGAGAAACAGAGCCAGCCTGAGAAACAGAGCACAAAGTCACTTTACACAGCCTGAGAAACAGAGCCCAGAGTCACTTTACACTGCCTGAGAAACAGAGACAGTCTGAGAAACAGAGCCCAGAGTCACTTTACACTGCCTGAGAAACAGAGACAGCCTGAGAAACAGAGCCCAGAGTCATTACATTACATTACATTACAGGCATTTAGCAGACGCTCTTATCCAGAGCGACGTACAACAAGTGCATTAGTTCCAGGTGCAGAGGTACAAAAGAAACATACTAGGGCGAAATAAAGATTGTAGTGCCAGAAGTGACCACAGATCAGGACTCCAACCCTGTAGAGTAACCTGCTCAGCAAACAAACGACCCTGCCAAATACAAATACAAAGTCAGCCTGAGAAACAGAGCCCAGAGTCAGCCTGAGAAACAGAACCCAGAGCCAGCCTGAGAAACAGAGCCCAGAGCCAGCCTGAGAAACAGAGCCCAGAGTCAGCCTGAGAAACAGAACCCAGAGCCAGCCTGAGAAACAGAACCCAGAGCCAGCCTGAGAAACAGAGCCCAGAGTCAACCTGAGAAACAGAACCCAGAGCCAGCCTGAGAAACAGAGCCCAGAGTCAGCCTGAGAAACAGAGCCCAGAGCCAGCCTGAGAAACAGAACCCAGAGCCAGCCTGAGAAACAGAGCCCAGAGCCAGCCTGAGAAACACCGCTCCGCCACACCGTGTCTGCTACACAGTCACCATGAGACCTGCATACCTGCAGTGAGAGGCACTATGACACAGTCACCATGACACCTGCAGTGAGGGGCACTATGACACAGTCACCATGACACCTGCAGTGAGAGGCACTATGACACAGTCACCATGACACCTGCAGTGAGGGGCACTATGACACAGTCACCATGACACCTGCAGTGAGGGGCACTATGACACAGTCACCATGACACCTGCAGTGAGAGGCACTATGACACAGTCACCATGACACCTGCAGTGAGGGGCACTATGACACAGTCACCATGACACCTGCAGTGAGGGGCACTATGACACAGTCACCATGACACCTGCAGTGAGGGGCACTATGACACAGTCACCAGGACACCTGCAGTGAGGGGCACTATGACACAGTCACCATGACACCTGCAGTGAGGGGCACTACGACACAGTTCCACTAGGTGTCCCGCAATCTGCAAGCAAGAGGAAGAAAGCCATCGAGTAGGACTACATCACCCGTGTCCTGCTACTCCCCCCCCCCCCCCCCCCCAGAGGTCACCTGCTTCCCCTGATGGATCTTAAGCCTCAGGGGATCTGCCACACAACCAGTCAATCAATCACTCTGAATTTCAAGTGCTCGACAGATGTATTCACAAATAGACTCTGTTCAGATCGAAAACAGGGAAAATCGATCTGAACAGTGTCTGTTTGTGAATACATCTGTCGAGCGCTTGAAATTCAATACACAAAATAAAATAAACAAGGGTGAGAACCGTAGTCTTTCCCCCTCTGCCAAAAAGATTCCTCTTTGATCTAACCCCCCCCCCAATTTCAGAACCATCCACATTTTAACCAAAAGGAGTTCTTTGTCTCGGACAAACAGGCAGTTAGACAGACGGGAGGGCCTGAATGTGAGTTCAGTCCCGTGCACTACGTGTGGGACACCCGTCTCCTCCCTGAGAGCGCATTAAAGGCCAGCACTGTCCCCGAGCCGCACAGCTTCATCAGCTACTCATGGAGAAAGGAAACACCTTTTTAAATGACATAAGTGTGTGTTCACGAAAGGAGATTCTTGTTTTCTTTCGTTTCTATTGTGGAACTGGTGCAATGTTGGCATGGGAGGGGCAACGTGGTCGGGGGGGGGGGGGGGGGGGGGCAGGCCTTCTCAATATGCCACACAGTGAGCACCACAGGGGTCAGCATGCCCGAGCAGCCACCCCTCCCCCCACCCCAGAGAAGCTGATCCTCCAGGTAAACAGCACCCCCCCCCCCACCCCAGAGAAGCTGTTCCTGTAGGTAAACAGCAAACCACACACACACACACACACACACACTCTCTCTCTCTCTCTCTCTCTCTCTCTCTCTCTCTCTCTCTCTCTCTCTCAGTTTAGATATTGGAAAGCATGTTTCTCTTAGAGTAAATAAAGTTCTGTCATGAGTGAATGAAGCACACGCGCACGAGCGCGCACACACACACAGGGTAATATGAGGACTTCTGCAAAAACTCATTTTTTCATTTTCTGCAAAAAGATAAAATACTTGATCAAATTTTCAAAACTACAGCTTCAAACTACAGTACTTAAATTAACAAAGCATTAGTTTGATCAGAAAATAAAAAATAAGAATCAAAAGCAACCCCTACTACTATACACGCACTCACGCGGGCATACACACCACACACACACATCTGAATCAGCCATTATGACAGATAATTAATTTACTCAACGGTTACTCGTTGTCCATTGCTGTTATGATAATTAGCTACAATGCTAACGGCATAATTACCAAATGTCATAGGACTTAGCGCGTTTTATCTCCGCGCGCTCAAGGAAGTTCCCTCGACAGTAAAGACTTTTAAGTGCGGCGGTTATTTTCATGTGATGCATTATGCAAATTCTACAATGAATTCTACGAGTGGCTCCACTGCACTGATCTCAGTTTGTGTTATTAACCGGCTTCCAGTACACCGTAAAACAGCAGATACGCCTGTATAAGGGCACATATAATTAATCCTAATCATTAATTGCATATTAATCGTGGTTGTTGATTTCCAATTAGAAACTGATGTAGCTGGTGCCTCTAGATTAATGTGTATAAAAGCAATGCGGGCGTCTTCAAAACAATGTTGACTCGATAGATGCTCTTACACAAGCCCAGGTAGTATACATTAACACAGCTGGGTACTAATGGAGGCCATTCAGAGTAAATATCTAGCTCGGGAATGCAAATACTACGGCGATTACCCAACCTGAGAATCAAACCTGTAAATTTCCCATTAAAAGTCCAACCCCTTAACAACTACACTGCAATCACTGAGGCGTAAGATTTACAAATCTTCATACAAATTAGATTTTGAAAGTGTTTTTTTCTTCTTTCTTTCTTTGGGGGGAGGGGGAGGGCAAACCAAATGTTTGCTGTTAATAAATAGCGTTTTTTCGATGGCCGCAATGCCATGTGATTGGTCAACCTATCTAGGAGATATAGCGATACGTATATGATAAGCGAAGTCAGACACATCCCTTTCATTTCATTTCAGCACTAGCCCAGGATCCTACGTGCTCACACAGAAGCCTAGACAGCTTTCAATATGCAAATTATCCGTTGATACCCCCACCGCCTCCAGGACACCAAGGCCACTTGTTAAACCTAATTCATACAATGTCAACCCATTCGCACCCGACCACATCATCGCTTCTCCAGTGAACCGGATTCTCCAGTGTTGCAGCGGCCTCGGTCAGCACGTCCCAATCGCACACGCCGCTGACGCTAATCCTGGACACTTCCGCGCGGGCATCGGCGCACGTCTACGAACAGCGACCTTTGCGCCACAAGTCAACTTCCGCAACTAAAATCAGACCGAAAAGTGACAAGAGGATCGAAGCAACACAGGCTAATTAAATTGGCATCGTTAAATAAAAAAATAAATAAATAGCCTAACGTTTCCAGGAAAAGGTAACCAGAGTTTCTTAAAATATAGGCTTAATGAACTCTAGCCGTCTAATCAAACTGCACAGAACATTTTGTGGAGCGTTCTTGGTAAAATATAATATATTTAATTAACGCAGCAGTAATTACTGTATCTTTCAGGCGGTGTTTTAAAAGATACTTGAATTACCAGTGATCTCTGCGAAATTAAACATTTGATATAATCTTTTTTATTCGCCCCGTCTTTTATACAAGCTGTAGCTACCCAATTCTACAAGCCTCGTCACTTTTATGCCAAACGCGTGAAAAAGAGCAGTAAACAGTTTAATAAAAGTTAATAATATTGACTGAAATTGGCACATAAAAAATCTACAGCAAAAGCCAATTAACAAAATGGCTATTCTGTCGAACTAATTTCCTTTTCCAATAAATTGCTGTTTGGCTCCAAAGCGATAGGGTTTCCCTTAAATAACATTTTGGGGAGGCAATGGAAACCTGACATTGCACAAATTGTAACCAAAAGTTCACAAATATCCGCTTCAACGAGAGCGTGCGCGTTTAAGAGTTTAAGGCGTTTTTTAAAAACAATAACCGAGCACTTGCACCGACCTGAATGCGGAGCCATCGGCACGGCAGATGGGTAGTATTTCCCAGGCTGAAAGCGGCCAGGGTGCTGCACGGAACTGTGTCCGACAGGAGCAACCCGAGAGGCCGCGCGTGGAACCAACGCGCCGCGCTCGGGCAGCTCGTGGGTTGGAGGCCCGAAAGCGCGTCCTCCCATGATGGGGAAAGCCGGTTAATCCGCAATCCGACGGGTGGAAACCCCAAGAGCATCAAACGGCACCCTGATATTATAATCCTCTTTCAGGTGTCCGGCTAGGTCGACTGGCTGCTGGCATCCCCCGCCGAAAAAGTTCCTCCCGAACATTTTCTGCAAGTGAGAAGCAAAAAAGACGTCTGAAGAAAGAACATACGGAAGACAGAGCAACAATAATGAAAACTTTAGTGTTTGTGCTCTTCTGACATATGAACACGCAGCACATGCGTTGTCAGTGTAAGGCGATGTTACGGTTTTCTTTTTTTTTCTCTCTATTTGAAAGGAAGCTGTTAGTCGATGAGTTCAGGATACGATTCGCCCCAAATACTGCAGAACCCCCAATCTCGTCCCCTTTGCCCCCGATTGTACCCAACAGCGTGGCGGGAGTCTTAATACCCCTAGAAAAGAAAGGGGGGGAAAAACTGAAGAAATAAAACATTTCAAATTCACAAGGGCACAGCCTTCAAGAAAAGTAGAATAAATGAAATAAAATATCAAAGTTGAAGCTGTGGTAGATTATATGTTGGGAACCGTCTGGTTGATTGTGGCCTTGGGTGCATGCATTGCTTCTGTTCTGTAAAAAAAAAAATAATATAGCCCAACGTCCATGGCCGGTACATTGCAGACATTTAAACAGTGAATATGCCACCGCTACAGCTGCTTTCCTGTGCAAACGCTCCCTGAGGAAAGTGCTGGTATGAAGTTTTACCTCACCTTTTTAGCTTGCATTGTGTGTGATTATATATATATATATATATATATATATATATATATATATATACGCCACCTTGTCAACAACATGGAGCGTCAAAATGATCACCAAAACATGAATGGACCATCTGAGTACTACATATAGATATAGTACCGAACGTGGAATGTGTGATGCCTTTAGGCCTAAATTTATTGTATTCACCAGAACAAAACATTAAATTACATTTAGCAGACGCTCTTATCCAGAGCGACTTACAGAACAAAATTTTTTTTTTAAATTATATATATATATATATATATATATATATATATATATATATATATATATATATATATATATATATATATATATATATATATTGCACGTTCGGTATACCTAATGAGTCCTAATTCATTGAATGCATTAGGACATTACTCCCCGAGCAGATAGTGAGAACATTTCGCACAGCTTAGCGGAAATGGGAAGCGTACACAATGAGAAGGCCTACCGACTCTAACAAACCAAACCATCTGAGAGCGTCTTTGCACGAAAACTGGGCCTACTGTCGAATGTCATTACGTATTTAAACGTCTGAATCTACTAATGAGCCTACAAAAGGGCGTGTATACATAAATATGTCTTGTTACAACACGCATGTGCTACGACTTGACATGTAACATGCATATTTCGTTGAGTTAAAAAAAAAAAAAAAAAAAACACCTATGGTAACTTTTTGATGATTAAAGACAAAAATAGATAAATACTTTGTGACCACGAATTCGCAATAATACTTTCTGAATATTAGGCCTATGTGGTTTAAAAACACAAGTAATATACACACATTTATTTCTGTATCGATGTGTCATACAAAACACTTTATATCGGTGTGTCAAAACACGGATATATATATATATATATATATATATATATATATATATATATATATATATATATATATATATATATATACAGTATGTAGTTCAAGACGTGCAAATTTCTGCTAATAGGGGTTTCTGTTTCAGCCTAATGGATTCACGGGCAATCGTATAAATTTGTACCTCCACTACACACTGTATAGTATATTAATCGCGCCATTGAAAAAGCGATCAACGCAATTTCTAAACGTTTTGCCTTTATTAAAGAAAAGCGAGGACACTCTAAACTGCTGAGCACTGGCAGTTACGATGACGCTAATTTGCAACACAGCAAAACAGCTCGACGTACCAACGGCGATCCCTCAGCCGAGGGGACATGCAATTAGCCTCGCGTTAAAAAAGCAATTCTTTCTTGCTATATCGGAATGTTAACTGTTTCCGAAGTTAAATTACTCTGATGCACTTTTGTCGTAGAAGTACACATTGTAAGGCAGAATAATTATGCTTTCTTGACCTGCTTGCTTAAGCAAGGGAATGTCTCGAGTCTTATTTTCTTTCATGAAGAAAAATATAATTTTTTCTTCGTTTAAAAAAAAACCTCTCGAAGTTAATTAAAATGCTCATCTCGTGTGAAGATGTGTACTAACCCCAAAAGCAACCATTTAAACCAACAATTATGTGTGTTTGAGACCGCATCTCGCAAGCAAGGCGCCGTTAATGACTACAGCGGCCGTGTGGGGCTTCGCTTCGTCCGGGATACAAATGTAAACTCCCCCGCCTCGCGGGAGAGACGCGCCTGTTCTAACAATCATACATTCCCTGTAGTAGTGTAGCACTTTGTAAAAAAAATAAACGTTTACTTGAAACGTCATTTGCTTTGATGTTTTTTCGTTATTAATCCTTGGTTGTTTTAAGAATATGTTTAGTTTCGCTCCTCTTTGCTTCTCTCTCAAACTGATCAATACGTTTTTGGTCTTCAAAAAACATGGATATGACCAAAATCAAGCCCTGTATTAGTGTAAGAAAATATTAGCATAACACAAATTATTTTCATTATTATTATTTATTATTACTGTTATTAACAGAAGTTTTGGGATGTACTCATGTTTATTTATGCTGAAATACAGTAAGTGTACAGTACAGTATTTGTGTGTGTGTATATTAGCCTAATTTTATATATAGGCCTATGTGTGTGTGTGTATATATATATATATATATATATATATATATATATATATATATATATAAATACACACACACACACACACACACACACACACACACACACACACGTGTGTGTGAAGACATTTTTCCTGACTTTATCCTTCTCTCCAAAAGTTCTGTGTCTACTGGTCCCTAAACAGATTATAGAAAGAATACCGTAAAATAGCACATGAAAACAATTGTTTATTGTTGCTCATCATACCCGCAAAAAATGTACAATAAATAAATTACTTACTGGTAAGTTATTCCTTGCATTACAATAAACGATTAAAATTTCTAAAAAAATATATATGTATCATCTTAAAAAAGGCATGAAACTGAATTTTAAAAAGAACGCGGAGCGTAACATCCTAGACTGCTGCTGATGGCGGTGAGCAGTTGGAGTATATAGATTCACCCGAGTTCGAGCTTCCAGTGAATCAATGCTCGGACCTCCTTCGCGCGACTCTCCTTCTGTGCCTTGATCAGCTCTTGTCACTCAACTGAAGGTGGGGGGGAAGAGATAGACACGGTCGTCCATTGGTCGAATACCCGCATGGTAATGAGCTCGTGCCATTTGCCCTGGCATAAACAAGGCATCCGATTGGGTGTTTCCCAGAGCCAATGGCGTATCAGTTGGACAAACCACACAAAACGGCGGGCGCTTGATTCAAGTTATCCGACTGCGCAGTATGCCTGGCTCAAATATGAAGGCGTGCGATGTTAATGTGTCCGCACTGAAAGAGAACTACCCCACGTTCTGTTTGAGTGCATTGTCTTACGGTCACTAAGGCCCAATTCAATCTAGTAGCAACAGGATTTGCTCACAATAGAATAGCCGATATATAAATAAATAAAAACACGTGACACTCTACCATGGTGGCATCTTACCGGAAGAAGAGTGCGTAACTAAAAACAAAAGGGTCACATTAATGGAAATATAAACCGGGTTTACGCTGCGGATATAATTTGTTGTTGACAATTAATGTATCTGAGCCTACTAAAGATTTAAATGACCTGATCACAGCAGTCTGTCCGTCGGTGCGTGGGGTAGTCTGTCCGTCGGTGTGTGGGGCAGTCTGTCCGTCGGTGCGTGGGGTAAATTAAACAATCATGGAAAGACATGGATAAAACTTGGAGAACTCTCGCTCTGAGTTCAAACGTTATAAATGTGTTAGGCATGTTCTGACTCACTAGCTGAGCAGAGGCTCTGACTCAGAGCTTGATTAGGAAAGCAGGTTTGCCTCACGCTTTCACAAAATGAAGGCCACCAGAGCATCAGATTAAAACCTGCCGGTCATTTCTGCAGGTCAGTTCCGCTGGTCATCTTCTCCCAGCTGACAGGAAGAAGGGTGGAAAAGCTGAGGCCCAGCCACTGCAGAACTGAAGCTAGGTCACACAGACAAAACATCAGCACAACTGCCAAGGAGGCTGTGCATGGAGGCTGTGTGTGGAGGCTGTGCGTGGAGGCTGTGTGTGGAGTCTGTGTATGGAGGCTGTGTGTGGAGGCTATGTGTGTGAGGCTGTCTGTGTGAGGCTGTGTGTGGAGGCTGTGCATGGAGGCTATGTGTGTGAGGCTGTCTGTGTGAGGCTGTGTGTGAGGCTGTGCGTGGAGGCTATGTGTGTGAGGCTGTCTGTGTGAGGCTGTGTGTGGAGGCTATGTGTGTGAGGCTGTGCGTGGAGGCTGTGCATGGAGGCTGTGTGTGGAGGCTGTGTGTGAGGCTGTGTGTGGAGGCTGTGCATGGAGGCTGTGCATGGAGGCTGTGCATGGAGGCCATGTGTGTGGAGTCTGTGTATGGAGGCTGTGTGTGGACGCTATGTGTGTGAGGCTGTGCATGGAGGCCACGTGTGTGGAGTCTGTGTATGGAGGCTGTGTGTGGAGGCCATGTGTGTGGAGTCTGTGTATGGAGGCTGTGTGTGGAGGCTATGTGTGTGAGGCTGTGTGTGAAGCTGTGCATAGAGACTGTGTGTGGAGGCTGTGCATGGAGGCTATGTGTGTGAGGCTGTGTGTGGAGGCCATGTGTGTGAGGCTGTGTGTGAAGCTGTGCATAGAGACTGTGTGTGGAGGCTGTGCATGGAGGCTATGTGTGTGAGGCTGTCTGTGTGAGCCTGTGTGTGGACGCTGTGTGTGTGAGGCTGCATGTGGAGGCTGTGTGTGGAGACTCACACTCACTCACACACAAACACACAAGCGCACACACACACACATCTTGTCCTGTCCAAGCCTGCTTCTTAGTTCTCAGTGTCCAGTCAGGCAGAGTGCTAAAACTATTTAAACTGTAAAATAATTTTCATTGGTGATCCGGGCAAAAGGGCGAGACACACGGCCCTGCATTTTACCCATCAGAAATGTCCCGTTTTAGGAATGAGTGTGAAGTTTTGTCCCGTCTTAGGAATGCGTGTGAAGTTTTGTCCCGTTTTAGGAATGAGTGAGAAGTTTTGTCCCGTCTAAGGAATGTGTGTGAAGTTTTGTCCCGTTTTAGGAATGAGTGAGAAGTTTTGTCCCGTCTTAGCAATGTGTGTGAAGTTTTGTCCCGTTTTAGGAATGAGTGAGAAGTTTTGTCCCGTTTTAGGAATGAGTGAGAAGTTTTGTCCCGTCTTAGGAATGTGTGTGAAGTTTTGTCCCGTTTCAGGAATGAGTGAGAAGTTTTGTCCCGTCTTAGCAATGTGTGTGAAGTTTTGTCCCGTTTTAGGAATGAGTGAGAAGTTTTGTCCCGTTTTAGGAATGAGTGAGAAGTTTTGTCCCGTCTTAAGAATGTGTGTGAAGTTTTGTCCCGTTTCAGGAATGAGTGTGAAGTTTTGTCCCGTTTCAGGAATGAGTGTGCAGTTTTGTCCCGTCTTAGGAATGTGTGTGAAGTTTTGTCCCGTTTTAGGAATGAGTGTGAAGTTTTGTCGCATCTTAGGAATGAACGGAGTGAACAGAAGTTTTGCTTACTGAATTAAAAAAATTTAATCCGAGTTCTGAGTTATTATTATCATGATTATTAATGAAAGAGCCTGAAGGACTGAAATCAGCAAGATTCTTCTGCTATTTCGAGAGAATACAATGCGTTAAACTGGGATTCACTCAGTGCTGCCTTTGATTGGCTGGCAGGGCGCCAGAACATTGTCAATCACAGAGTGTAAACAAGGCTCTGATTGGCTGCTCGCCAGTCCACACAGGGCTGCCTGAAAAAAGCAATTACTGGCCCTGCAGTTTCAAGGCAGCCCAGAGTTGGACGATGAAAGGAGATAAGGAGGGGCTGTTTCAAGGCGTCCCCTGGGCGAACCCCGTTGGCCCCAGAGCCAAAGGAGGCTCGCGCTTGACTAAATCAAAGGGAATACGGCAAAAGGGGGGAAATTACATGTTGTATTAAAATATCGAGGCAAGATGTGCGGGTTAGCGCGCGGCAATAAGAACGCAGCAGTTAGCAGTAGAGAGTAAAACTCCGTGCAGGTATAAGCCGTACGCCGCGGTTTCCATGGAAAATTGCGAAGGGCTAATGTGAACGTCTGTGAAATATAAGTGGACACGGCAGGATTTGAGCCGCGATTGGAATGGGATCGGAAGGCTTTTCTAAAGAGGAGAGACGAAAAAAAAACAATGTATCGTGGAATCATTCCTGTAAACAATATTAAGATTTTGCACAAAAAAAAGAGAGAGAAATTTTCGTGATGTTGATATCTGCGCGTGATTTTTAAAAGTTACAAACTGTAATAATAGCCATCAACACAAACTGGAATTACCGGTTTAAAGATGCAGTAAGTACATTTAAATCGTAGTCCAAATTAGAATGACAAAGAGACGCTAATTGTTGCATTAGTATATTGTTTTTCTTAAGGTATTTCTCAATTTTTATCTCACCTTAGTGCCGAGCAAGATTTGACAAGTTCAGCAACGCGTGGATGACAAAGAATAAAATGTATATAGGAAGATAAAACATAATGTTATGGATAATTAAGAACAATGAAGAACTCTTTGCCAATATGCATTGAGGACCTTTATCCCAGTTTATCCCACACTTACGATACTCAGATAATAATAATAATAATTATTATTATTATTATTATTATTTGTGAAATTTTTAAAAAAAATTATGTAATAGTAGTAGCATTGTTATTAGTATTATTATTACATTTAAAGCCAAGGTTTTTAAATCAACTGCGGGAAATATACCAGTTCTACCGTTTAATAAACTACATTTAGAAATATAATCAATTTTTCCTTTATCCGCTTATGCGGCGTAGAGGGTAAGAAATAATTCCAGCGATGAACCCTCTCACCGAGCCAGAACATCTGAGCTCGCCAAACGTTCAGCAACTAGACTTCCCCAAAAAGGTTAAGAACAGGCGTAAATTTGTAAAACATCCGGGCCTACTTTTTTGCCCTTGTGGCGTAGCCTATGTCTGTATTGACCTCCATAACATTTACGCCAGCATAAGAATCTCATGGAAAACTGACTCCCACATCCCCGTGCATTTCAGCCTGGTAAAGCGGCACGCAGGGTTTTCCCCCTCAAAACCCAAAGAATGGCATCCTGACGTGCGTTAAAGCTTGATTTACTTCTAAAAATGTTAAACTTTGTTACCATTTTCCATACGCTTCTAATGACAATACTGTTACAGCATAATACATTCTGCTGGATTGGGTTTTGACCCTCGTGCCGCACGACCAGCTCTAGCAACACGCGCCCACACACATATTCCCAGCGCAGCCTACGTGTCAATTCCTCGTTAATGAAAATCGATTCCGTAAAGTGTGCAATATATTTAAAGAGGGGGTGGGGGTGTTTAATAAAATAAAACTGTGGCATTATGTCGCCCCGTTCCTTATACAGAGTGTGTAGGTCATATACAAATATTGTTTGTTCTGAAAGCTAATAACGTAGGGAGAGGAAGTGCACGTAGACTGTATTTTCTTAAAGCCCGTAGACGTGTTGCGTCGTTAATGCTGGACATAGTGCCAGGTCTCTCTGTAACTGACTATTCGACGCGTATAGTCCAACCCCGGTGAAATGCGTGAACGCGTCGGAACCTCACACACATTCAGGGAGACAAGCAGTGCCTTCATTGGTTTAAAATTCCGAAAACAACTAAAACACAACCCCTTAAAAGTAAAAAAAACTCATCAAAAAAACAAAACAAAAAAATCACCCAAGCCAAAAATTGCAAACAAAATTTCAACATCAAGACAAACAAGGAATCAGGGAGATAACAGGCAGTGATAACACAGACCGTGTTCTTTCAGGTTTCTGGTTTTTCCATAAATTTACCATTAAGAAAACGAGTCTCCGCCCCTTTTTGTCTGTAAGACTAATGACTTCGGGACACTAAAGAATTCCTCTTCGGTAGTACAAAGGGTTCAGCACTTAAATCAAGAATCTGCGTTTAATTCCTTTAGTGACAAGAAAAAGGGCTTTTACTGCGGGATTTTTATTGCTTATTTGTCTCGTCTTGAAAGACAGGGGGTACGTGTATAGACGGCAAACAAACAAACACACACACACACACACACACACACTGTCCCCTTTCTCTCTCCCTCTAGTGCGCGCGCAGTGGCTTGGTCTGTGTGCCAGCGCGAGCTGCCCCACGGTGGGGCGCGGGGGTAATTAATGCGGACTGACTGATTGCACTTGAAACAGACCAGTCCTTAGAAGGGGATTGTCCGTGATCAATGAAGCGTCTCTGATTGACACTTTCGCTCTACCCCCCCCCCCCCCCCCCAACCCCCAACCTCAACCCCAACACCACGTCCAACTACCGGAATAAGGCAATTGTCACCAGCCCAAGCTAGATGGCTGCAATACACAGTTGCAATACACGCTTCATTCTGTTCGACCGGGCCTTCCTCCCAGCGGCCTACCTGAGCCCAGCGAGAGCATCTCCCTCCACAGATCACTCGAGGCGACCGCATTCCGCAAAAGCGTCATATTGGGAAAATGAGCGTCGCACCGGAGTATGCGCAGATCTCAGCCCTGGTTTTTCGAGGAGACGCGATGGAACATATTCAGTCAACAGGAAGGTTAGCAGTGGTACCGAAGTATAACCACTGAGTTCCCACGCAGCCCAAGGCCTCCCGCACCCCCGGCACTCCATTGTGTTGAAAATATTTGTGATGTTCTTTAATGACGACGAATTCCATAAAGTAATATTCTGCAGGGAACAATATTAATGTTGAGGGAAAACTGCGCTCCTTTTAGCTCTGTTAAAAATGGACGCAAACTGGGAAACGGGTAGTGCTTCTGGGCCTTTCGGTTATCAATTCCAGATATCGCAGTTGTTCACACGATAGGGATTACATAACGTGTGCGAATATACTCGAATAAACTATTACGAATTCATTCGGATGAAACAGCTGTTGTGCACTGAATAAACGTGCGGCTACGTCTAAGCAACCCGCTTCATACTTAAAATCTCATCACTTTTGATTATTTTCACTTCAAGCATATGGAATATGATACCGCAAGCATAGCCACTGTTTAGGCTTGCCGTACCGAAGCTGGCTACGTGGCATTTTATGAAAACTATTAGTTAATGTAAATAAAACATGGCCCTATATTTAGGTACGTAAGATTGACGAATCAACTAACAATATATTCCCTTAGAATATGTTGTCCTGTCAAGAGTTGCTCGAATAATTTGGCTAACTGCAGTAGGCCCGTAAAGCGACAAGGAGTGTTTGTGCTATGGATTTAAGAATGGCCTATTATTTCAGTCTAACAGTCCAAAGACAGCAGCCGGAAATTCAATCGAAATGTGCGGGTGCAAATTCACATTTGGAGTTTTATAGAGTTCTCATGGCGGAAAATGGCTGTATGTGGACTGACGGCCTTAGAGCTGCAGGTTTGGACACCCTCTCGACATTTCTTCCCAGTGCCATTAAGAACGTGCGATTATTTCCTGGCCGAATGTTTGAGATTGACATAGTTGTGAGGATTATGTACTAGGCTGCCGTGTTTCAGTCAAGTGGAAGTGGAAATGTTTTGAATTACTAATCAAGTCAACATGGATTCATTTATGAATTTTTTTGAAAGACAGAGCAGTTTTATTTTGCATTGGTCAGTAGTTAAGATAAATAAATTAAACAGTAAATCCGTTAGGCTTTAGATGTATGTTGTACTCAATTTTTAACGAAACCATGTGAAATTATACCAATTTAGTAGCATTTCGGCTACCCTAACATGAACAGCATTGTGGATTACAAATAAGCGTACATTTTTAAAAAAATATTTGTGTTGCAAAGGGGTGCATTTTGTAAAAATACAAGGCTCCAAAGAGAATCTACATCATCCGTCCGTATTAATGTCAAATATAAAATGCATAACATTCTACGGATTTAATTTAGTCATTAGCCTATTGACAACAGCACACATATCGGTCAAAACAAGGGAATGAATGCAGAAATGTACTTAAAATAAAATAAAAGCGTTTTTATTCTCCAAACTGAGCTACAATCAAACAAAAAAGTCGCGTGTTACACACATGGTGTCCGTTTAATGAAACTGCAGGATTAGGCCTGACCTGCAGCGACCCTGGCCTGCAACTTCCGCGCTCAGGATAAAAACTAGTGGTGGCAAAGTTTTCATTTGATTAGAAGTCCCAGATATTTCCAAAACTCTATGAAATAACTACATTCCAACTTCATTTAACCATTTTCTTAACCTTTTGAAGAAGAAAAACACTTTTTCATGAAATCCACGCATAAATGACTTGGGTAACAGCGCAGTAGTCTACAGGTAAAGTTAGATTTCACCTCATTGTAAATTTGAAAGGCGACACGTAGCCTGTTGAAATGATCAGAACGCAAAAGGTTCAAAACAGCGGAAAAGTTATCCGAATCAGCGCGCGCCACCGGAGGAGGGCTCGCGCGTGCTCACCCCGCAGAGTCAGTGCCGGTTTTGTGTGAGGTTATCAATAGGAAAATACATCTGGATTCAATTTGGGCGAGTTTGGGGTTCGGCTCTCATAAATGGCACGAGCCATCGGCAGGTCTGCTTCATGACGACCCGTTTGACCGAAAGGCTGAAAAGGGAAGTTAGAGTTTTCTGCGCGCTGCGTAATAAAAGAGTACAGAAACACGGAATAAAGATGAAGTCTTTACAGTGTGGACATTTCATTTAACGCATCTGGAACTTCTGTACGTGTGTGTGTTGGGGGGTAAACGCAATTGATATGCAAATGAGGCACGTCCCATACTTGTGACTCAGCGTGTTCATGCATGTTTAAGATGCATATAACCTGAATTGATCTATCTTTTGAAAAAAAAAGCTCTAGAAGCCACGTAGCTTTGGAAATCATGCCTGACAAAACATTTTCAAAATGAGAAAAATAATTACTTTTCCCTTTTACCTCCATACCTCATAGGGCCATTTGGTTATCGACAGGCTGCTCTTGCGGCATCAAATTTCAATGAAACAGGTATCTGAATAATAAGAATACAACTCATTTTAATGATTTAGAGAATGTTGGGACAATTATTTGGAAAATCTTGAGTGATTTTAGCACATACTTGAGATTAGGAGGACTGTTTATTACAGGTTAAATTGTAAAACGCGGCTCTCGGCCTCAAACGAAAGACGCCTTTGCTTTCCTGACGGAAGTTAAAGACGAACTGGTCTGGGGAACTGAAACCGCACAGCCAGACTCGCCAGTGATGTGAAATTCAATGTAAATTAAAATCGTAGAAAGAATGATAGCTTGCCTGCTGCCACACATCTCTAACTGATTTTTTTGTATCATGCACGTGATCAATCAACTTAATGGGATATCTTAAAAAAGGACCCTCTCCATCCCGTCTCTGGGCATGGGGGTCATCTTTTTAAACTCTATAGAAAATCCCTTTGGATACGTCTTAAGCGTTTGCCATGGCGGCCACAGCAATGGGAACAGTGTCACTTCGGTTAATGTTTAAACAGAATAGGTATGTCTTTTATTACTTGTTATACAACTGTTAATTATTAATAATCTGTGCAAACAGGAAGCCTATACGGTGTTGAATATCCGATTAATCTTTTATATATTTAACGGTACGTTTAACGTGGACTGAATAAGCAGTTGAGAAATGTTCTCGCCTAAGTCGTGCAACGCGGCAACGCCCATGATTTATGTGCCAGTCCACACTTTGAACTCAATTCTACTAAATTCGAAGAAGCCCTTTCAGTAATATAATAGTAATATTTGCCCTTGGGTTGTGAACTGTGAATTGACGAGGTTGTTCTTTCATTGGAATCGCCTCTTTAAATTTGCAGCACACAGAAATGTATTGGCTAGTAGTAGTAGCAACACTACTAATATACTACTACTACAATTATTATTATTATTATTATTATTATTATTATTATTATTATTATTATTATTATTATTATTATTATTATAATAAGGCTGCCACGTATCTCTGACCTGTCCTGCGCACGCATATACTCGCATCTCCAAGCTCGAGACACGTCGCAGTGATATTCTTTTAGGAAAGCATAAACCGTTAGCAACCCGACTGAGACCCTCGTCTGAATTACATGAATGCGCAAAATACTGTATGTATGCAAGTTTCGATTTAAGTGCAATATCGTGTCATCAAAAGCAACAAGTAATACAAACAAGCGAAATTAAACCAAAGTCCACGTGCACTGACGCGTATGTTACAATGCGTTACATCATGGCTCCAAAGACATTACACTTCGTCTCGAGCTTTTTTCTTTTTTTGATCAGGCTACAACCACACTGACCTTGTGACCTAAATAACAAACGTACAAAATAATAACACAAAATCATTCATTTCTGCACTTATACTTGTTATACTTGTGAAATACACATATGTATTAAAGTGTAGGCTACACGTGCATTTTATCGGGGTTGTTCATTGAACGGATGATTTACACAGAATAAAAAAATGAAAAATAAAAAACTCACACTTCCTACAGCTACGCACTCATCTATTGTTCTGCTTAACGAGGTTGTTATTTCCTGGTTTTGAAAAAAAAAAAACACGTAGATTTGATTTACACCTGCGTGGTGTCGCCAAGTATTATGGCCTTTTTTTTACGAAACAAGGTTCCAAACTTCCACAAACTAAAGCAGATCATCGTATATGCAAACCTACTGTTCCACTGCAGTAGCGAATAAAAAGCAAATGCTTTTCATAGCAGGAATAAAGTAGCGCGTAATCCGTCGATTTCGCTTGATTTGATGAAGGTAAATTGCTTACCTGAAATTCATTGTTGGCGAGCATTTAAGATTTACAAGGCACAGAATCATAGAAAACGGTTATAACAGAAAAATTCGCTCCTCTAACACATGCTTTAATTGTAGCACTAAAAAAATAAAAAATAAAATATTTTAAAATATTTACTAGTACTACAAGTAATAACAATACTACTACTACTACTACTAATAATAATAATAATAATAATAATAATAATAATAATGATAATAATAATAACAGGAATAATGAATATCAACATTTCATTTGTGTTGCTATTAGCGGACGTCACAGAGTGCTATATTTGTGTAGGCCATTTAACATTTCGAATTGACACCAAAAATCGCTGTGTTGGTTATCGAGTAGCATCTGCATGCGTTTTTGCGAACTAAAAGGAATTCAGCATTTCTGTATAAACATGTTCATATTCTACGTATTAGTTTGTATACAATTCTTAATTTTAGGCTGAAAGTTCAGCGTTGGAAAAAAAAAGCCAAAATAATGCCACAGGGTTGTAAATTGTGTCGTCTCGCGCCAGCACATTTCAGAATGCTGTCAGTTGCTGAAAAGCTGCATCGTTGGGACTTTCAACAGCAAACGACAATAACGCTACAATGTGAACAAATTGTAGTTTAAGACGTCAAGTTATTATATATACGTACACAGATCGGTCACATTTAACTATTATCTCAAAATGAAGTTTATTGTAGCCTATTGTAGCCATGAGGAAGTTGCACATCCGAGCACGCGT
Source organism: Anguilla pacifica (assembly GCA_039654925.1). Classification (NCBI taxonomy): domain Eukaryota; kingdom Metazoa; phylum Chordata; class Actinopteri; order Anguilliformes; family Anguillidae; genus Anguilla; species Anguilla pacifica. The sequence continues at coordinate 79,842,958 of CM077285.1, read as the reverse complement.
ACAATCGCTTTGTAAGGACGCGTTATATGTTCAAATGCATTCATAAATAGTGTAGGTTTTACGCTAATCTCATTCATAAAAAGAATGATCAATTAAAATGTGTAAAACAGAAAACACCTACCCATCACTACGAAAGTCCGTTCAGGAAAAAACGATCCCTTATTGATTTATACACGCGAGATATGCAAGAGGGGAAAAAAGGACAATCCGAAAATCCTGGAAAAGCGGATGGTAAAATATGGAAAACCTTTAGAAGTTTCCTTTCGATCAATGCCAGTCCATGTACAGTTGGCAAGACTGTTGGCGACAGACAACACTGAGAAATTACCGAATATGAACCGTACGGCTGCGTTTTAGCCTATTCGTAAACTTGTGACCGCTGATTATTTATATATTTTTTCCAAACTGCACCCGAGGGTGCGAGTTGTCCGTATCTCGAATTCCCGCTTCCACTGGAAAACAGAAAGACCTAGAGCACTGCGAGCGAAGTAAATCCGTCCGAATAGAACCAACAGTCTGTTCGAGGCTCTATAATCACAAATTTATGACTGGATGACGCGTTCTGTTGTCCCACAATGGAGCTCAGTGACATTAAACAGAAAATTGATGGAGGCGAACGACATCTAATCTCTTTTCCACATTCGGGACAGTTTCTTGCTTTTTATTAATTAGGGGAGGGGGTACACCAATCCTGATCCCAAGTCTCCCCACCTCGTGCCGGTATTATTATTTTGTTTGTGTATTTAATGTTTTCAGGAGCGGGTTTCTGCCCGGAGTGGTGGAGAGAAATGCCGTTCTCTTCCCACGCTAGAGGTCTTCCATTTGTGAAATCACACTCCAAGGCTTTACAACCCTACACCCCTTCACCATACTATCAGCAGAACACAATTCATTAACATCTACCGATCGATGGACCGAGCAACATAAAATATGCAGAAAATGAACGAAACAAATTCATTATTCTCTTTCTTGTTCGGAATGCCATGCAACTGAAACACACCTCAGCTGTTTATGGATAAACACCCACAGACCTACACGAACGCAAAACTTTTGCTGCTCTTCCACAAGTCCATTGTGTCCTATACTGTTGCTCTGTCCTCTAATCGTCTAGCACACACTGGTCCAGCGTTTGTAAACGCGCAATGTTATGCTCAATCAGACACGAGCGGAGAAAAAGCTTTTCATTGTTTATTATCCCTTTTTCAGATCGCGCTTTTTAAACTCGATGCAAAGTCCGAATGTATAAACAGAAAGATGTGGGAAAACAACACACTACACAGACTCGATCATATCCACTTTTACTCGGGTGATCTGATCCTTTACCTTGGTTTAATGCAGTCCCCTAAAACCAAAAAACAAAATTAGTTTCGCTTGGAAGACCCCTCTTACGAACTGAAGAAACTGTTCATTACTCATTTTTTTGCCCGCTTAAAAAAGTCAGATTTCACATTTAAAGGCGAAGCTTTCTTTGCACCTCAACACCGAAGAAAATCGGTTTCCTTCACCTTTAAGGTCACCGCCCCGAGTAATATGACGTCAATTATCCCCTTAAAGAGATAGTATCAAGAAACGCCAGAAAATGAACTATTTCAGTTCTGGATTCATGTTTTCGGTTGGCTCAAACAGATTTTGTATGCCACGAAGGATAGTTACAGAAGTCCATGGCGACCTGTGGTCTTTATAATGGTAGCTATAGCGACATTCAGGTAAATACAAAGAAGCTTGAACAGCGGTATTATGTTTCGTGAGGTTGTATGTGTGTATTACCTTTTCATTTACTAATTATTATTATTACTTTTACAAAGTTATCTTTAATCTTATTTTCGGTTGGATCCAGATCCAAAGGTACAGTGCAACCTGACACTGATAGGCTCAAAGAAGAAAATTCTGGCAAAATATAAAAAGTATTTGTTAATAATTGTGAATATGCAATAAAAAGTATGTGTCATATGCCCTGCTTAGCTTCAGTACTAACCAAGCCCATACAGGAGACCCCCCTACACCCCATACAGAGGACCCCCTACACCCCATACAGGAGACCCCCTTCACCCCATACAGGGGACCCCCCTACACCCCATACAGGAGACCCCCCTACACCCCATACAGAGGACCCCCTACACCCCATACAGGAGACCCCCCTACACCCCATTCATGGGACCCCCTACACCCCATACAGAGGACCCCCCTACACCCCATACAGGAGACCCCCCTACACCCCATACAGGAGACCCCCCTTCACCCGATACAGGGGGACCCCTACACCCCATACAGGAGACCCCCCTACACCCCATTCATGGGACCCCCTACACCCCATACAGAGGACCCCCCTACACCCCATACAGGAGACCCCCCTTCACCCCATACAGGAGACACCCTTCACCTCATACAGGGGACCCCCCTTCACCCGATACAGGGGGACCCCTACACCCCATACAGGAGACCCCCCTACACCCCATTCATGGGACCCCCTACACCCCATACAGAGGACCCCCCTACACCCCATACAGGAGACCCCCCTTCACCCCATACAGGAGACACCCTTCACCTCATACAGGGGACCCCCCTTCACCTCATACAGGAGACCCCCCTTCACCCCATACAGGGGACCCCCCTTCACCTCATACAGGGGACCCCCCTTCACCTCATACAGGGGACCCCCCTACACCCCATACAGGGAACCCCCTACATCCCATACAGGGAACCCCCTACATCCAAACAGCTTCTATTTGGCAGCATCTCTCTAATATTAAATATTTCCTATTAGATGAGATTTCTCTTATATATGACTAATGTTTCCTCCTGAGTGGCACCTCTCTCACTGGACAAACGTTTCTCAAGGGACGGCCTCCCCTGTGGAAAGGCAAAGCTGGCCAGTCTCATACCTTCCATTTCCTGCCACAAAATCTTCAGAACCATGACCTGAGTGATGCTGGCTTGTGTTACAAGTGGGTCCAGGGATCAGAGGTCAAAGTTCAGGGGTCACAGGGGGCGGAGTCAGAAGCTCAATACTCCAGACAGAGCATGAGTCTGTCGGTCATCCCCGATACCTTCAGCCGTAAGGGGGCATAACATAATGCTACCATTAATCACACAAAGCTCACTCTGTGGTATGCTGCCCTACATACAAAATCCAGCTAACCAGTCATAACACGTTAGGAAGCCCTCACACCTATGTAAACGCCTCTTCATATTAACCAGTTAGCACACAGACAGTGTGCAAACTCTGATTCCTAATGTTAGCCTCATAGCACAAATTCAACAACATCAATTAATAAACTAAACAATAGAATCATGAACTGAATTTAAACTGGCCAGAATTGACTGACCTGACCGTGTCCCCAAACTTTTTATACCAGCAGGTCAGGCACTGACCCAGTTCATTTGGACCTAAACCAGGATCAGTCAGGATCTGGACCAGGGTTTGCAATGAAATTCGTTCTGTACAAGGCCCTCTTTCATTTTATTTCACATTTTTGTAAGGTTGGTGACACTCCAGCCAAAAGGAAGGTCTGTGTTCAGCAGCGATTTCCCGTTGGGGTGGGTGTTAAACTGGGCATGAGAGAGAGAGTTCTCAGCCACTGAAATTCAAAAGCGGCAAAAAAAAGTAAAAATACTAATAATAATGAGCCTGTAGAGGAAGGAGAAATGACCTGATCAGGAAGTGACCTGATCCTGACAGACGGGCAGACTTTCATCTGCGAACGGGCTGCCAGGAAGTCAGACGAAAAGCCTGTTGTGTTCGCTCGCATGCATATGCATGCTGGAAGAAAGGTTCTTACACCAAGCACTGTGAACAGAGACGTCCCTAAAACCCAGGGTAACCCCCACCCCACCACCCCCCTCCACCCCAATTTCCAAATTCAAATCAGCTCATTTAATGCAGCTGTTGGACCCAGCTGCTGGGGAAGGGACAAGGTCAGTATTGTGCCCCCCTCCCCCCCCCCCAAGGTCCTCCACCACATCTGCAGTGGCATCACATGGTCACATGGTCTTGCCCGAACGGTCATGTGACCATGTGAAGGATAAAGGCAGTTTGTACTGCCCCACTCACCTCCCGCTGCAGACTGTCCACCCAGCAAAGATCCATCACCTCCCCCCCTCCCCCCCTCCCCGTTCTTTCACTTTTCCCTCTCTTTTATCCATCCTCATTGCTGGCCCGCGGGCATCCCAGTTTGGGGTGCGGGACCTGCCTCTGGCTCTCCGAGCTCCTCGCCCCCACTCGTGCAAAAGAGTTTCGGGAGTCAGAGAGCTGAGACACACCCCTGAGTGCTGGATTAGCACCCCTAATCCTGCCGTTTCAGGACCCAAACTCACTCCATGCCAGCAAACCGCATAAATATGGAGACTAAAACACGTGTAATATATCCCATCCAATCAGAGCACACATCACCCTGTAACCCCAATCCCATCCAATCACAGCGCACATCACCCTATAACCCCAGATTCATCCAATCACAGCGCACATCACTCTATAATACCAATCCCATCCAATCACAGCACACATCACCCCGTAACCCCAATCCCATCCAATCACAGCGCACATCACTCTGTAACCCCAATCCATCCAATCACAGCACACATCACCCTGTAACTCCAGTTTCATCCAATCACAGCACACATTACCCTATAACCCAAGTTCCATCCAATAACAGTGCCATATAGTCCCAGTTCCATCCAATCACAGTGGCCTATAGCTACAGCATATGGTAGTGGTCACAACAACTAAGATAGCAGAATATGCCCCCCCCCACCCCCCCCCCCTTCAGACACACTCCATGGCTGCTGAACCATCCTCATGCTGTACTGTTAAACACACTGCCGCCATTTTGTTTCTCTGCCTTCTTTCCTGCCCAGACCAAATTCCATCTCTTCAGATGGCCTCTTGGCTCCCAGACCCCAATGTGCATGTGTGTGTGTGTGTGTGTGTGTGTACACAGTGCAGCCCCTCAGTATTTGGACACTATTTTTGGATTACTCTTTAAATTTTGGAGGTCCAAAAGTAGTTGGACAATTGGCTGCTCAGCTGTTTCTTGGCCAGCTGTGTGTTGTTGCATCATCAGTGAGTTTATGCACAAGAAAGCTAACAAAATGTCTAGAGTTGATTCAAGGTTTTGATTTGCATTTTGGGTCCATTGCTGGTGTCTCTCAACATGAGCACCAAAGCAGAGTCAATGCTAGTAAGGCAGAGTCATCATAGGGTGGAAAAATGAGAATAAATCGATCAGAGACAAAGCCAAATCATTAGGTGTCAAAATCAACTGTTTCTTACATTAAGATGCACGAACGTACTGATGAGTTCAGCAATAGCAAATAACCTGGTAGACCAGGACAGAGCACTGTAGTGGATGACCGAAAAATACATTCAGTTTTGAAGAAAACCCTTTTCAGCTGTGGCACAGATCAAGAACACTCTCCGGGATGCAGGTATATGTGTCAAAGATGAAAATAAAGAGAAGACTACACCAGCATAACCTCAGAGGTTTTACTGCAAGATGCAAACCACTAATAAGACACAAGAACAAAACAACCACATTAGAGTTTGCTGAAAAGGACATTGAAAAAAGTTCTGTAACAAACTCTTATGGATAGATGAGAGGAGTATTAGTACCAGAGCGGTGGAAAGAGGAAGGTGTGGACAAAGAAAGGAACTGCTCATGATCCAAAGCACACAGCCTTATCTGTGAAACATGGTGGTCCTAGTGTTATGGCTGGGGCACGTATGGCTGTCACTGGAGCTGGGTCTGATGATGGGACTGCTGTCAGTCTACAAATATGAAAAACACAATGCAAAATTACAATTGATCATTTCATATTTATGTGTCAAGTGATTCTGTATTCAAGAACATTTTATCAGAACTTAAATGAAGATAGACGATTGATATAAAGAATGGCGATGCAAATCTTTGGGCAAACCTGGACTTTAATCTGTTTTTGATGACGTTTTATCTGATGCACTGAAGTGTTTCTTTATGTGATCATAATTTAAATTAGCTGAACTGAAACTCATGTGTCTTCATTAGTGATAATAATTAATTCTGAAGTGTACAGAAGCATCTTATCTGCTTAGACCCTACAAAAGTCTTCAAAATTCTTTTGATAACGCTTCACCTTGCAGCGGGACAATGACCCCAAACACCACAAGAACTGTTAAAGCAACCAAGAAGTTTTCAGGGACAGAAAGTGGAATGATTTTAACTGACCAAGTCAATCACTTGTCATGAATCCAAGTGAACATGCATTTCACTGGCTGAAGATAAGACTTATGGCAAAGAAATAAAACCAGAGCTGAAGGAGACTGCAGTACAGGCCTGGCAGAGCGCCACCAGGGAACATACCCAGTGTTTGGTGATGTCTAAGGGTTTCAGCTTTGAATGCACATTATTTGCTACAAAGTACTAAATTTGACAGCTTTATATTATTTAAGTTTATGTTTATTTGTCCAATTACGTATGGTCTCCTAAAATGGGGGGGGGGGGTGTATAAAAAGGGTTGTAACTCCTACCTGGATAGCTGGATATGGATGTTAAACCTAAAATAAAGCTTCATATCATTTCAAATCTAATGTGCTGAAGTAGGCCTACAGACCACAAACAACGAAAATCATGTCACTGTCCGAATACTAGGTATTGTATAACAGTAGATGCCCTTTGGGTTTGTGGGTAATGATAATCAAACAAACCAAACAACTATTTCAAACAAATATGTTTTCCAGCGTGCATACATTTGATGTCCAAAATCATCTATCAGTTTGTTTAGTAAGGTGCCAGTCTAGTGTGGCTCGTGCACCCTGTATGCATGCTGGCTCGTTATCACACATTTAAGGGAAAACAGGCTCTCTGGGCTTCATATTATTTCTTTCTTCCTTTTTGCAAAGGAGAAAAATAAGAGATGAGCTTAGGCATCTCATTATCACCTTCTTAAGGGGTCACCCATTCTTCGCTTTTTAAAGTGCATTTGCATTAGGACAAAGGGCGAACCGCGCGGCCGCCTCGCAACTGCGGAGTGAGAGGCAGGAGGCCGAGCCTCCGGGGTGGGGTGGGGGGATTAAATAGGTGTGAACCGCGGCTGTTTGTAACCCAAGAGTGATTAGTGTGAAATGCGCGCGACCCCCTCTAGGTGATCTCTGTCCATCTACAGTCGGATCCGACAACTGGTCGATATAAATTCCATGTCAGTATAGCCTAATGACTAGATATTCCGTTCACAGGTAACTGTGGCACTTGAAACAAAGAATTTTAAAAGAATGGCTTAGAGTGGATTGTCTTAAAAACGAAGAGTAGTTTATAAACGGGCTAAACTTTTTTAAGGTGGTCGTTCATGATTCGCCCAACAGCTTCGTTTACATACTCATAACATGGAATATATTTCTAAACAGTCTACTTAGTATTCACAATAAGCACTTATTGAACATTCCAACATGGGTAGAACTAACAGGTAATTAAAACTTAGGTTATGTTAAAAGTCCTCTCAACGTTAGTGGTCTGACAGTTTGCTGGACAGCAACGCTAGCCGCTATAAACGGCTGATAAGCTGCGCGTGACCACATATGAGTTTCAGCGCAAGAATACACGGGTCCTCCTTAAATCGGAAACGTGTTTTGCGGGATTTCCTCGCAACGACTTCGCCTCTGAGTCGGGGAAACCACTCGCGCTTTCAGTCGGGTGCCCTTCCCCCTCCTCTATCTCAGCTCGGGGGGAGGGGGGAGCCCCTTCCTTTCCGCGGGTCTCCAGTAAGCTATCTGCCTTGTTGTGAAGTAGGCTACTATACGAATTCATGCAAAGGAGAGCGGCGGTTGTCCGCGGGTTTGCGAGGAAACGCATAACAACAACAACAGCAACAACAATCCGTGCACATCGTTAACAGGGGGTCTTGCACAGAAGATAATAAACGCACCCCGGAGGAGACCGCGGGGACTGAAATGACCCCTTGCATCCCAGATTCCTGGAGAAATCGCGTGCTCTATCATGGAAGTAAGATGGAAAGACGTCTCGCAGGGAACTGGTCAATGTTTGGAGAGGGGGGAGGGGAGTCGGGCGATAACAATCTCACGTGAAAGCTACAATATTAGCGTATTTTTTATTTTGTTTTTATTTTTTAAACTACTATCAACTGATACACAGCTACATTATGGCAAGATTGGACTCGAATTGTTATTATCTTGTAACTATGTGATTAAAAATAAAAACGAGATGCCCTTAGATTTGAATTCTGAAACGGCAGAGGACAAACGTGCGTGTGGGCACCCATCTTTAACGAGGCGCTTCAGCGACAAAGTTACTGCATCAGGGCGCGAGATTCGAATGTTGTTTTGCATATGGTTTATTTATATTCTTACTCACACGGCATGCAGTTCCTTATCGCCCCGGCTGAGGACACTAAGGACGGGAAGAATTAATGTAGGCTACATTACACCAACAACTAACGGACGACAAAAGACGGCTCTACGGAGACGGCTATTCTTTTTTTTAAAGCAACAATTATTTTTTTAAACTTACAATAAAGCGATTACATGAGCCTACCAGCGTCGTCGAAACAAAGGACTGCATTATATAATTTTAACTCAAGTGTGAAGCCTGGCGTTGCCAAAAAAGGTGGGGAAACACTTGATTATTTCCCCTAAATTCCATATTGTATTATAATAATACGGTAAAGTGCCCTTTGTGTATATATCATATTAAATTGGCGTAGATTTATATAGATTTCGCATAATTATCCAAAAGTAGAAGTAGGCCTGCGCTCTGATTAATTTAACAATTTAGACGAGTTTACCAGCGTAGTGAAATCCTTTCAAACGTGTCAATAGAAATATGAGTGTTTATGTTTGTAATTAAGCACTCGGGCGGAGTAGGCCTGCATTTAAACCTTAACACAATGAACACATAGTGATTTACACAAAAATAATGAACGCAGGGTATGTGTGAACTAAAGTATACAAATATAGCTATATAAAAAACAAAGAACTAAGCTGGTTGAATTGAACCGAGGGACATGGCTGACAGACTAACGATCGTTTGAGCCAGCTAAAGGCTGAGACGCTTATAATTATATTTTATTAAAGAAACATTTATTTGACCCTTTTTTTGATGATACTGGAACAGAAATATTTGTATTGACATGAAAAGGAACCGTCGTCGGTTGGCTCAGTTTAAGGAAACACCTGGTGTTAAAAACCAGGCTTAATAAATTAGCATTTAGGCCTATGCTGTCGCCATTGTATTTGAGGGTGTATATATATATATATATATATATATATATATATATATATATATACACACACACACACACACATTTAAAAAAAACATTTTTAGTCTTTGAAAAACACACTTAACTTTACTTTTAAAACGCGTCAAAACAGAAAATATGAAAATAAAGATAAAATGTCTCACCGCCCTTTGGACTTCAGCATTGAAATGCACTGAATAAGTTGCGATCATTCGCCTCGTTTGGAAATCCCTCACAAAACAACACAGGACGCGTTCAGTTGGTTTCTTTATTAAAGAAACCAAGAGAATGTATTTCTGTTCATAGGTCCATATTTGTCCAGAATATCAATGTAACGTTCCTTTTAAACTATTTTCCTGTCACTAGGCAGCTCTATAAAACCTATGCTAATATTGTAGAACATTCAGTAGCTCATTATTATTATTATTATTATTATTATTATTATTATTATTATTATTATTATTATTATCATCATCATCGTCATCATCATCAGCAGCAGCAGCATATTTATCTGACAGTTTCCTAATATGACAATAAAAAAACTTATACGGAACTGCGTGATGCGTAGCCTATAAATGCTTAGCCTTATAAAGCCTGCAATTAATCTGGTAATTGAAAGCGAATTGATTTACCAAGCCTATTTCATTGCGTACCTTGCTTCTCACAATTAAATATAGCGCATTTCACATATACTGCACATATATAGTGTATCTTTGCACAAACGTGTACCTTACATAGTGTGCTTCTGTTAGTGAGCAATTTGTGACGGTTAGTGATGGCTTTCTCTGTGTGTATCACTTAAAAGGCCGGGGTATTACATGCTGAAGAATGAGACTTATGACAAAATCTTACTATACCCCGACGGACAACGCCAATCGCCTAAATGTAAAATGTTCTCTTGCGGTTACTGAGAGTGTAGCCCAGTTAATTTAAGATTTCATTTTCATTCTTCAAACACAGCGTTATCATTCCGCTCACAAACAAAGCGCGCGGCCCTGCCCTATGACACATAAACAAAGACAGGCAACGTCAACATTTGATTTCTGTGTAATTGTCATTGTATGCTTGCTGTGTTTTCACGTTAAATATAGGACAAAATAAAGGTATGAAACAGTTTCCTGTTGCACGATGTATTCATTTATGTAATTGTTTTTATTGATGTTTAGCGTGAAGCAGTCCTCGCGCGAGGGAACCACGTTTTGTGAGTAGAATTTTGGGGGGGCAGTCGGGGTCGAAGGGGTACAGTACAACCTTATCCACCACACGATCAGCTCACACTTTAGGGATTTCACCAGAGATCTGACACTAGGCGCTTCATTTAGCCTAAATGGGCATTTTAGCAGAAGATTGTGTTCGCAGCTAAATCGTGCATACAGGCCATTTGTTTTAGCTTCATTTGCGAGTGAACCCACGCGACGCGTCTTAACGACAGCTTACACGTTTGTATGCCATTAATGGGTAACTTATCTTGAAGTACTAAAATATTCAGGTTTACTTTTGGCTCTCAACGGCGACGGCACGTTTGATCGCCTTCTTGTTGACCAAAGTCTTCTATGCCCATGCGTTTATGTTCAAAACTTTAAAAAATAAATATCCGTATGAAATAAAATATAACCTCATAATACTGTTATTGTAAAGGAGTGATTAGAGCAGATGTTAAAATCTACACAAGCTGTATTCTCGCAGTGGAGGAAGACATCGTATGTCAAATTAAAAGCTTGTCCGCCCATCCGTCCCCCTTCCAGCTTAGGTGGTGGAGACATTCATATGAAAAGTAAACAACTGACATTTGAAACTGCTTTAAATAGTAAAACATTTACTTTAGAAATACGCCCTGTTTTTAAAAGAAGTGTTGCATGTACGTCATCGAATATATATATATATATATATATATATATATATATATATATATATATATATATATATATATATATATATATATATTCATATATATATATATGAAATAATTGCTGAAAGGCCTATACGCAACACACACACACACACACACACACACACATATGTGTGTGTGTATGTTGCGTAAGGGCCTTTCAGCAATTATTTCATATTCACAGCAATAATATTGACAGAAACATTAGTTACAAGTGTTCAGAGATGATGTTGATTATACACTGACCACTATGAATGTGGAATGAGATACATAGCTACATAAATGCATAGTATTATTATTATTATTATTATTATTATTATTATTATTATTATTATTATTATTATTATTATTATTATATTAAAGCAATTAAGTTTTGATTTGTAGTGCCAAAACGAACTATAAATTCAAAAAAGCATTGAAACTGGAATATCAAATCAAATGTAATGATTCATTTTAAAGACCTTGGAGAGACGCGGTGACTTTAATATGTGTTACATGCATGTCCCCTGGTCCGTCCACCTATTCGGCTAGAGCCTACATCATCATACCGTGGGTTCTGGTTTAAATGGCGAGTGCATGTGCCACCACGACCCACATTTAGCATTCTTTCACAGTTTTGCCCATTGTAACAAAATAAAATAAAATTTAAAATTTTTTTTAAAAAAAACCAAATAATAATAATAATAATAATAATAACGGTAATAATAATAATAATAATAATAATAATAATAATAATAATAATAATAATAATAATATAAAAGAACAAAAATCAAAAATTATATATTTTCACATTTCTACACGTGGGCAGCTATTTAGATAACATGGCAACAGACGGCGAGTCTTTTGCATACACTTTCCCAACTCCCGGAACAATGGATGGGGGAGGTTTTGCCCGTGGACAGTTTCCTGAAGTTAATTTAAATTGAACTGGACAGGAGAGGGAGCTTTTGAGTATGAAAGTGATGGTGATGATAGCATTTAACAATAACAGCTGTACTTCGAGCAAAGCTGAAATGCAAAACACAGGCTATTTGGAGAAAATAACAATATATTCTATGAAGGACACGCCATCGGGGCTTACGCCGAATTTTGTCGATTTTAACGACAAGGGTTAACCTCAGGAGTGCTTTAGGGGATCAGTTGAAAAGTACACTTAAAATGCCTCTGCAGAAAACCACGAAATCTGTCCAGAGCCACGTTTCCAGTGGAACTCGCGTGCTACGTTTTATTATTCTTTAAAGGTGAGATCTGGGAGCAGTAGGCCAACAAAAGTGGGGGGACCTGACGTCAGATCCTGGAATATATTTCGAATGAGTAAACTGATAAATTGAATTAAATTGTTTTTAATTTGTTTTTAAATAAGGAGGGCTGTTTTCGGAGACAATAGGCCTGGTTCGTATGTACATGCGGTGTTACAAGGCTGACCCAGAGGGCTCGTGGCAGTGGGGGGTCAAAGGCCGCCTCGCGTCTCGCGCAGTGTTTTATGAAAAGAAACACTGTATCCTTACACCAGTGAGGTGGCCTGGTATTTCAAGTGAAGCCGCGGCAAAACCCGCGTTTTCTAACAGTTCCAAAAGTTAAAAAAATGCACCCACAAAATCGCAAGAATTTCATTTGTGTACATATAATAATCCCGAAAGAGATTGTAAAATATTCACGAGCCTACTTATCCTTCTTAAAGGTTTCAGATAATAATTATGATTTATTGTCCCTATTATTTTATTTATCATAATTATAATAATTATTAACAACACAACAGTGATGCTATGAGGCCTATTAAATTGTATGCATTGATGCAAGTCCATCTGTATTATTCTGACCTAGTAACCCACACATCTTTTCACATGTAAATACACCTCAGCCCCCAATCAGTGCGTAATAGACAGCTGGGAGCTACAGAGGCTTCTGCCGCCTTTAAATATGTCAGCCGGATGTTTCAAAACTCGGGAAAAAAAATTCATTTGGAAAAAGCGTGATTTTAGTTGGTTTTTCTCCACTAAGAGTCACACGTCGAACAGACGTATTTTCTGACGAAGGGAACATCACACAAAAGCTTTCCCTGAAAAAAAAGCCTTTAGGTTGCACTTCATTCCCCATTTCGACACAGCCCAGTCCGTGTGTTACACAGATAAAAACAGAACTGCGCACGTGCATGTAACCCACAACGAGAAAAATCATCTGAAAATAGTGCAAAACCACTGCAAATTGCAAGTGTCGTGTTATGACATTTGGATGAAATTTAAATTGTTTTCCTTTTTTTCCAGTTAACCTACACTCCCTAAGTAAAATTACAGTGGAGGTACATTTTTGTTCATTGGGGGAATTTCCCTGTAAAGTACCCTTTACAAGCAAAAAAAGGTCACAAATGAATTATGTATTGCTGTCTCGGGGTTCAGTTTTATATACCCATAGGGTGCCACCCCAGTGACAGCTGTTTGCAACTTTTTGGGACTTTTTTCGTGCTTTTCTCAGTTAGATTCCATTCACTGGCAGTGACGCACTGTATGGGTTGGGCAGTCACGTGGTCAGCACAGGCCAGAGGCATCGTTGTGTTCTTTCCCACCCAGGGAAGCCCAGTCACCACAATACAGAGGCCTACCCTCCGCTTTAGAGTGCCGCGTGCTGCTTTTATGAGCTGGCTGGCTGAGGAGAAGCACTGCAATCTCATCTACTCATGGAATACTTTAATTATTATTATTGTTATTGTTATTATTATATTATTAATAATAATTGTGTTTATTTATTATTATTTACATACGTATCTAGAATTTAAGCACCTATGTGCAGGTTTGTATCAAGCTATTCGATTGGCTCACAGTGCAGTTATAACACAAATGTTCTTCATATGTTTTCCTGCAAACTACTTTACTGCTTACTTCGACCACTAGGCTTACCCTGACTGCTGCGCTAAATCGATCGCTTTGTGGCCTGCAATGACGTAATTTTCACAAGAAGAACATTATTGTCACACGTGAACATTTATGAGGCTATAAATTATTGAACAATGCCTCTTGTAGGACGCCTTCAAAAAGGAACAGCTTTGTTTTCCCCTTTTATAATACAGGTGTGCCTGACAATTAATTGCGTTGCCCCGACACCTGCATTCTTTCGTCTGTTGTCACTGTCTGGTAAACCAGGTCGTCGATACCTAAAACAAACACCACTTCATTTAAAAACGTGTTTCTTACTGCGCGTGCCGTTTCGTCTTCATGACCTTCACGTGGAACGCCATTTGACACGCGACTTAAAAGCCAAAAAAAAAAAACGCTTCAATGGGCTTGAAGAAATACAGATTTGGGCCTGCACGTTTAGTGGAATTCACATTCACATCTTAAATTTAGCAAAAATTACACATAAGTCACGCAAGTCTGCTCCAAGCGCCCTAAAGAAATTTGCGAATCACCCACGTTCGAATTATTATTATTATTATTATTATTATTATTATTATTATTATTATTATTATTATTATTGTTGTTGTTGTTGTTTGTAGTATTATGTCAGAAGACACGGTAATGTGAAAAGGTTTATAGCAGGCTATTAAAGTTGTGGAAAAACGCATTGTGTTCTTTTAAGCTGAACAATTAATGTATTCATTAATTTATTTCGTTTTATAATGGAATATATACTTAATGCATCGTGTATAATACATTAAACACGTCAGTAGGGGTGAACGTAAAAACGTCCCGAGGGACATGCTTTAACTCGAGCCAACATTCTAATAAATTAGTCGCGCGTATTCTCGAGGACGCTATTTCTTTGCTGCAGTCGGAGGGATGTTTTGCCCGGATACTCCTCTACTGTGGGGGAAACCTCCACATTTCGTATATGCTTTCGGCAGTTAGTAGGCGAGTGTGTCTGTCCGTATGTCTGTCGGTCTGTCTGTCTGTCTTAACGTCAAGCAAATGCATGTTGGAAAGCAACGTCAGGCAAACACGCGTTTCCTCCGGGGCACGCTCAGAGTTGAGCTGCTGGTTGCCATTAGCGGGGTGACCCGACTTGTGTTCCGGTCCACTGGTTGATTATGTGTATAATGCAGATTGAGACTTGGGGGGTTGAGCTGGATCGCCACAAGGGAGTCTGTCCCCCCCCCCCATCCCCCTCCCGCGGCCACAATCGGGCAGAAAGTGAATCTCGACGCGGGATGCCGGGAACGCGATGAAACACGGCTGCAATTAAATGCCGTCTTCGCTGTGATTTACCGCCGGATGATGGACTGCTCGTTCTGCTGACGCCATAGGATCCGCATAAATTGCAACAATATGCAAAAAAGCAGCATTAAAGAATATGCACGCGCTTAGCCTATTAGGGAAAAGGCAAATCATTATTTACGGTTAGGCCGTACACTCCTCTCTCTAGTGTCCACTGTTTTCTGAAGGTAAGACATTAATCACACGCCCCCCCCCCACCAACAAAAAATACACACACACACAGTAAACTTTAGACATGCCTGATCTGCATCGGTAATGGCACTATAATCAATAACAGTTGTATAGCATCAGATGCAGACGCACAGTGCTGCTGCCCAGGGCCTGTAGGTGCAAAAATAATTTAACACATACTGACGAAGATAAACAGTTGGTGGTCCGTGAGAGTATTTCATTTAAACCACGTGCCAGCTTCTTGCATTATATGGTTTCCAAGAAGAAAAAAACTGGTCCGCGTTTCGAGTAGCGCAGCAACTTAGGCTACAAACTCGGACTTTCATTTTTAACCTCTAATTGAAAGCAGCATATGCCTTTGATCCGAAAAATGTGATTTCTAAGAGTGCCCCACTGCCTCTAACCGGAAACACGGGAACACGTAGGCTACAGGTTAAATACGTGGTGAAATAAATGTCGCGAAATGTCTATAAATTAGACGGGAAAAAAACATTTTTTGTAGTGAAGACGATGGACCTCAGAGAAGTACTAAAATGCAGTTCTTTGCGCAGCTATGAAGTTGTTTGTGCCACCCAAAGCTTCTCGTTAAGAAATGTAAACCTATGGTAGGCCTACTTCCGCTTTCCGCGAAACTGGCCAACTTCCAAGTGCTTGCCTACACTCTCCTGAAAACAACACATTCATTTCCAGCTGGAAGTCAATGTTCAATGTTTTATAGAAATGGTGCTTTGTAGATGTCAATGGTAAAAGTCTGACATTCATGCAGAAATGGGTAGATAAACCGCGAGCTCTCAAGAGCTTAGACTTGCGTTACAATTAATTACAAATGTGTTCGCAATGCCGACGCAAATGGAAAAAGGGTCCCTATTGCAGTGAATACGGACGTTTTTTTCCTGACTGTTCTCTGCAAATGCCATCCCACTTCACACAGGAATCGGAAAAGCAACTCCGGAATAGCAATGGCGACCAAATCAGGTCCTGGAGAGCCGCAGAGTCTGCTGGGTTTTGCTGTTACTCGGCACTTAATTTGCCACTTAAAGCAGTTGATTACACAGTTTACTTACCTCATCTGGTTTCTTGAGTCTAACGTGGTTGTTGTATTTAGGGTGAAAACAAAAACCAGCAGACCCTGGACCAGAGCTGGCCACACCTGCTCTGCAGGAAAGGCCCCTTACAAAGATTCAACTCTGAAAAATGCTGTTGGATTTCGTCGAACGGGGCAGGGGGGAGAACAGGCCATTCTGCCCATCTAGAACATAAGAACATTAGAATACATAATGAGGAGAATAGGCCATTCAGCCCATCTAGAACATAAGAACACAAGAATACATACTGAGGAGAACAGGCCATTCTGCCCATCTAGAACATAAGAACATAAGACTACATAATGAGGAGAACAGGCCATTCAGCCCACCTAGAACATAAGAATACATACTGAGGAGAACAGGCCATTCAGCCCATATAGGATCACCATTTCCATTACATTACAGGCATTTAGCAGACGCTATTATCCAGAGCAATTTACAGAACTTTTACATAGAATTTACATTGCAACCATTTATTCAGCTGGATATATATTGAAGCAATGTAGGTTAAGTACCTTGTTCAAGGGTACAACAGCACCTACCTGGGAACTGAACCTGTGACCTTTAGGATACAAGACCAGCTCCTTACCCATTACAGTACATTTATCTACAGACTAGAGAGCATCAGGCCTGGACTTACACACCCTGAGGGTCTGTGTCTCTGTAAGTCTGGACAGCT